>JAWQFJ010004549.1:7500-35000 GCA_034096865.1 Theodoxus fluviatilis | reverse complement strand
CTGCTTGTGGCTTCAATCTGTTCAGTAAGATCTTCAGCATGACTTTGCTCGGGTGGCTGATGAGGCTGATAGTTCTGTAGTTCTGGCATAGCTGTAAGTTGCTTTTCTTGGGGAGGGTGATGATGAGGGACTGCGTCCATGGTGTGGGCCACTCCCCCGTCTGCCAGATCTTGTTGCAGATGGTCAGTAAAGCACTGATCATCTCTTCCCCCCTGCCTGCACCAGCTCTCCTGGGATGTTGTCCACTCCTGCTGACTTCCCCTTCTTCAGCGATTTCATTGCTGCTTCCACTTCTACACGAAGGATGGGGTGGTCGTCGTTGTTGGTTGCTGGAGGGACATTCGATACCTCTGGATCTCCCGTGGTTTTGTAGTTGTAGAGTTCTGAGCAGTATTCTGTCCACCTCTTTAGGATGTCTTGTTCCTCCGTCAGACATTTTCCGTCTTTGTCTTGTATTGTGGTGGTTCACCCTTGCTTTGTGCTGGTCAGATCTTTCACCAGCTGGTAGGCTTTTTTGCTGTTGTTGTTCTTCAGGCTATCATCAATGTCCTGGCACTGTTCTTCAATCCAGTTCTACTTGGCCTTTTTCATGCTTTTCTTGATTTCTTGGTTGACTGCTTTGTACTGCTTTGCGCCTTCTGTGTCGTTCTTTTTCTTCTTCAGGTCTTTCCGTTTGTCGCAAAGATCAAGTACATCGGCTGTGACCCAGGACTTTTTGACTGAGCGGTGTTTGCCAAGGATCTCACTGGCCATTTCAGTCACCGCTGTGTTGAAGGTGTCAATCAACGTGTCTATGTCTGTGTCGACATTGTCTAGAATGGTAAGCGCTGCAAATTTCCCTCCAATCAATGCTTGGATGGTTTCTGCTACCTCTGGATCTTTCAGTCTTTCGAGGTCGAATTTGATTCTTGTGGGGCCCAGTTTGTTGGCTTTCTTCAGGTGTAGCTTGAAGGTCATTAGAACAAGCTCGTGGTTGCTCCCAATGTCGGCCCCTGGAAAGCTCTGTGTCTTGGTTACGTTCACACTGGAGCGGAAGCGCTTTTTCACCATGATGTAGTCTATTTGGCTATGGTGTTCTCCACTGGGGCTATGCCATGTGATTCTTCTTGATGGTTGGTGTGAGCCAAACGTATTTGCCAGCATGAGGTCATTGTAACTGGCAAATTCCAAGAGCCTCAAGCCCCTTTCATTGGACTTGGTGTTGCAGTGGTGTCCACATGTGCCTTTCCAGTTCTTGTAGGCATCTTCTCCTACTTTGGCATTCCAGTCGCCTTGCACCACAAGGATGTCTTCTTTGGAGTCTGGTCTATGACTTCCTGCAGCTTTTCGTATAAATCCTCTATGTCTTCATCATTGTAGTCAGTTGTTGGAGCATACGCCTGTATGATGGTGATGTTGAAGGGGGTTGCCCTTAGGTGGATAGTGATCAGCCAGCTGGAGATTGGCCGGCATCCCATGACATAGTTCATGTTGTCCTTGTGAATGAGAAACCCAACGCCCTGGGCCCGTATTCACAACGGTGATTTATCTTTTCAACACTCGATTTATCCCCTAGCCCAGCGTTATCTTGATCAGTTAGATAAGGTATGCTCGTCAGAGGATTCTAGGTTGCGCTTTGCTATATATATACTAGTTTCCAGCCAAGGGAGAGCAGAACGGGCAGTTGGAATCGTCTGAGTTTAGAGATAAATCGGGGTTAAAATAAATCGCCGATAAATCGCTGTTGTGAATACGGGCCCTGCTCGTGTTTATCATCTCGACCACTGACGTAGAGTTTGTGGCCTTCTTGAGTTGCTGTCTCGCCAGGACTACTGTAGTTTTATTTCAGTGCTTTGGCTGATGGCTTTCACTCTGTGCATGTCAACATCAACAAAGAATGAAAGTTTACAAAATTATCACAAAAATCCATGTCAACAATTCATATGGTGCAAATACTGCAACTGCATGGACACATTTTTAAAAATAAAGAGAATGACACTTTTATGCACAATTTATGTTGTCAACCACAGTTGTCATCAATCAATATAATCATTAGTACTGATATCATCATCATCATCATCATCATCATCAACATCATCATCATCATCATCTTCTGAAGTACAGACATGCAGACACTATGGCACTGAGAGAGAGAGAGAGAGAGAGAGAGAGAGAGAGAGAGAGAGAGAGAGAGAGAGAGAGAGAGAGGGAGGGATGGACAGATAGGCAGAGATAGAGACAGACAGACAGGCAGGCACGCTGGCAGGCACGCTGGCAGGCATGCAGGTAGGCAGGCAGGCAGGCAGGCAGACACACACCCAGGCAGACAGACACCGGCAGACAGAAACACAGAGAGAGAGACACACACACAGAAACACAGAGCAACAAAGAATGTCACAAACATGGAGTGACAGAGACAAATAGGTAGAAACAGATATAGAGAGGAATAGGGAGAGAAAAAGATACCAAAAGATGGAAAGTAAAGGAAAAAGAGAGAGAAAAAGTAACAGAAAGAGACAAAAAGTGACAAGGTAGAAAAAGAGATTAAGAAAGACACAAAAACAGAGACAGAGATGAAGATTAAAACACAGAGAGATGGAGACAGTTTGAAATCAATGGGGGAAAATGAGGACTTCTGTGTTAATGGTAGACAGAAGAACAAATTGTGCATTCCTGTACTGAATACTTCTGATGTGACTAGATGTGTTGTAAGATGATGTGATGTAACCTGATGTGATGTGACATAGTGCACTGCATTAGTCATGTAAATTAATGCAATGCAGTGCAATGCAATGCCAAGCAAAGCAATGCAATCCCATGCAAAGCAATCCAATGAAAGCAAAAAGGAAAGCAATGCAATGCAAGGAAAGCAAAGCAAGTTTGGATTTTATCAGGCGGAGATCTGGTACTCCACATGCTCCAACTTCCATGCAACTAAAGTAAAGCAATGCAATGCCATGCAAAACAATGCAAGGAAATGCAAAGCAATGCAGTGAAAGCAAAGCAATGCACTGCCATTTCATCTGATGTGTGCATATGTTCCCTCACATGACATTATGCAATTTTACTCAGTGTTGTCAATATTCTGTCTTCTAGTTATTTGAAATACACTGTGTTATATTTCGTACATACAAGCAGTGACAGAAACAAGTGCAGAGCCAACAAACCATGGTGTCAGTGTAGAGGGAGACAATGGTGGGCAGTTGCTGTCGACCCTCAATCACTCCCTCCTTTGGGCTCATCTTCACTTCACAGCGATCAGCATCCTCTCCTTCCGGCTGGAACAGAAAATCAAAATAATTTTCTTTTAAAACAAAATGCAAGAAGAATTTGATTGAAAAGTGCATTCACTCACTCACTCTCATTCATTCATTTATTTAGCCACCAGCTTACTCATTCATTCACTCACTCACTTGGTCATAGCTTATTAACTCATTCACTCATAGTTCACTTGCTCACTAGCTCACTCACTCAGCCACTTCCTCATTCACTCACTCACCCACTAACCCACTCATTCATTCACTCAGTCAGGCACTCACTTTTGCATTCATTATTTGCGAAATGCACGCACATGTACATATGCACAACTGAGCACACACACATATATATATAAACACAAACACATATGTACACACTCACACATCCCATACACACCACACACACACACACACACACATACACACACACACACACACACACTCACACAAACACACACACACAAACACACACACACACATACATACACACACCCCGCATACCAAACACACACAAACACACACACCCCACATACCAAGCGCACACACACACACACCCACATACTAAACACACATACATACACACACACACACACACATCACACACACACACACATACACACATGCACACACGCGCACACACACGCGCATGTGCACGTGGACACGTGTGCGCACACACACACACACACACACATGCATTCACATACCTCCAGCCATTTGAATTTGGTGGCAATGGCAGTTTGGTTGAACAGCGTAGTGATGGCTTCACTGGCCAGTCCAACATAGATGAGAGAAACCTCAAGCTCACATTTCAACAGGCACACTTGTGGGCACTGTGCCATTCCATAGACAGAAATGTAGCTGCAATCAAATGCAAAACAGCTGAGTGAATGCAAGTCTTAAAATCAAAATTCTGCTATCCACCCGTTTCATCATCATCAACATAGGATAATTCTGCCTCCCAGTGACATTTTGTGATCATTAACATCCTTGAGGTCATGTGAGTCATGAGGTCATAGTGAGAGAGGGCTCGGTGTGGAGTTTTCTGTTTGGTAGTTGCATGTAGTGATGTTTCAGGATTGGATAAGGGCTTTGGTGACCAGGTTGGAAGGTGACTAAATCCCATGCAAAACCAGGTGATGATTGGTTGCCTAACATAGTTGCATACCACACACCTATATGATACCAAAGACGTCTTTGATGATGTTATCATATAGCTCAGTTGTGCACACTTTTTCTTTACCCACTTTGTTTTTGCAGATTGGATGTTGAAAAATTCAGCACCACAGAAATTTTGGATGCAAAAGCTCTTTACATTCACAGTTTGCAAGAGAATCAGTTTTTCTCAAGAATATGTCTTGGTCTGGTATACATATAGAAATAGGTCAGTATTTAAACACAACATGCAAGGATAAGTAGGTTGTATTTATAGGTAGCTAGTCAATACAAAACCATGCAAAATGAGTTTAATATACAGAGCCGAAACCCTGCAATGGGACAGACAGGAAAACTGTAGGACCACAGGCGGGGACTGAACCCGCGACCTTTTGGGTGGTGCCCGAAATGCTCTACCAGCTGAGCTACCATGGTCCATGTTGTCTTTTCCTCTCTACACTGCCCTGTATCAGCGGTATTTAAACACAACATGCAAGGATAAGTAGGTTGTATTTATAGGTAGCTAATCAATACAAAACCATGCAAATCGAGTAATGTCTTGCACCAATTAGCGCCCGGCTTCACATGGGATTTAGAGAGTACCACGTTGTTGTTTCTCAGGGGTTGGACATAATCTTTTGGTTTGAAGAAGACATTGGATCTGAAGGATCTGATTGTAATCCTGATGCCCCCTGTAGCCTCCTTCTCACCACACCCCATGTTTTCTGTTAACTGAGCTAGATATGAAGACCATGAGAGGAATAGCATCATGTAACCCCCAGAGTTATGTTATTCTACAGGATTTCTGCTCATACAATTATTTTTATTTTTTTAACTCTAAGAAGATATATTACTGGATCAATGAAAGTTCAACACTACAGATGAACTCAATCATTTCCAATGCAAAACCATAGAGAGAACCATGCTTTCATGGTGTTTTGCAACTGAAGTGCTTTTATGCATTAAGATGCTATGATCTCTGTTCACATGTGTACCCCAGGGGAATATAGCCAAGCTACTTGATGTCCCAGTCTTCAGCTATAACTCAACACTGCTGGGCTTTCAAGGCCTAAGTCAGTAGCTTGGCAAGGGATAGCTCAAAACAGCCACATAGGCTACTCTGGGGCATCAGGTCAACATCATGTCATAAATACCTTATCTGTATCATATCTGTGTTTATTTTTTCATTTTTGTTCATACATGGATCTATGTCTGAATCCATTTCTGTATCCATTTCTGTGTCTATCTGCATTGCTTTCACAGGTTGTCCACCCAAACGCTGGTTGTGATAATAACAATTCATGTTGGGACAAGCTGCCACAGGGTTAGAGCCCTCAACCAACAATCACTTTTAACTGGTGGATGTAGTGCTCAAAGCTGCTAGAATCCTACAGTTGCATCCTTGAGCAAGGCGCTTCCTTCACATTGCCTCTCCCATCCTGGTACAAGCAAGGGCTGAGGACAAGGTTCAATTTCACACATTCCTTTGCACCCTGGATGCGTGGCCTTCAGGGAGCAGAGAAAATGTTGGAATGATAGTTGCAGCAGCCCTATAACCAGAGGGGAAAAGCAGAGATACTACATAGAAAGGTGTGGAGCTCTTTCAATCTGTCATGAACGAAAGCAAGAATGCAGAAGAGTTGCATCCCTTGAACTTATTATGCTCATTCATATGACTCCTTAGAGTGTAGAACCCAAACACCGGCGGTAAATGAAAGTGGCTTTAACACAAGGCGAGCACAGACGCAAATTTTCGACTTACAAGTCTTCTTCAGGCGTGTGTTTGTTTTATGCCTGAAGAAGACTTGTAAGTCGAAAATTTGCGTCTGTGCTCGCCTTGTGTTAAAGCGACTTTCATTTACCGCCGGTGTTTGGGTTCTACTTTACGCATCGCCTGCAGTCCAAGGAATTTAGTAAGTCCTTAGAGTGTAGCTCAGTAAGCATGCATTCATTTGTGATGCGAAGGATATAGATCCCCAGAATTGTGCTTTTATTACATCTGAAATGTCACAATCTCTGACATAAAGATTCTTCCTTGTTCCCGTTGATCACAGTGTACACATGACACTAATGAGCGCCAAGACATATTCAGTTGTGATCTAAATGGAAATGAGAAAGTGTGTTCAACTTACCGTTCAGCATCTTTGGGAAACCAATATAAAGGATTTTTCAGCACAAATGTGCTTGTACTTGTAGTGAGTATTTGTGCAATAAATCATGCTGCAAAAGACACCTTCGCACCTCTTTCTATCAGTCATAATTGCCAGGCAAGCATAATATTACATACAGAAAGATAACTCTAAACATTACAACCTCGTTAGTTCATGCAAAGTTCTATATCTTTTTATGTAGTGTCTTCAGTAAAAGTGTGTGGTTTGAGCTGGGTGAAAAGTTTCGTGATTTAAAAAAATCACTTTCTAGCTTTCACAGGAAAGGGACATCCAAGGCCAACTCCCCAAGAGCCTACCTGGTTTCTCCATCTTCCACATTCAGTTGCAGAACATGGCGCAGAGTTTTGACTTGGGTGGGCAGAATGGAAATAACAACCTCCTTTCTCTCAAAAGGCCTCAGATCTCCCTCTTCTGGGTGGAAGGTGAAGTCACTCTCCTGCAACTGTGGCATAGACAAAAGTCAAGCATGTGATTAACTCGTTCAAGACAGTATTCTTAGTGCATTTCATCTCTGCAATCACAGGAAAATGGACGTAATTTTTTTTTAACTCTATTTTAAAAAGTACTAACACTATAAAATTAAGTCTAGGTCTCTGAATTCAATCTCCCCCCCCCCCCCCCTTTACAACAAGAAAAATCATGCTAGTGCATCTCATCCCTGCAATCACAGGAAAATAAGTGTATTTGAAAAAAAATTATTTTAAGAAGTAATAAAGCTATATAATTAAGTCTAGTTCTCTAAATTCAATCTTCCCCCCCCCCCCCCTCTTTACAACAAGAAAAATCATGCTAATGTGTAATGGGATAGTGGATGTTGGGGGGGATTAATTGATGATGGTGATCGGGGAAGAGTAGATGGAGGACGGGAAGAAGAAAAGGTAGGTGGAGGTTCTCAAATAATAGGAAACAGCGTTCACAATTTATTTACCCTTTATTGCTACTAACTATACTAAAACAAAAAGCACGATGGCAGACTCTTGCACTGTGGTTATATGTAGTGCAACATCACAGCAACTCCAACCAGACACCCAAGGTCATCACGGAATCTCAGGGTGCAACAAGGCACTTTACACAAAATCTAGCTCCACCACAGAAGCACATCCTCTCTCCACCACGGTTAAGATGGAAAAGGACCAAAGCCCACCAAAAATTGTCTACAACGATCTCCTGGGACCAATTTACCCTTACATGTTCTTCCACTTGGACATGGAATCCCGAAATTATACTCCACTGTCTTTAAAAACCCATCTTATTACATTTAAATTCCATAGTTAGTTAGTAACACCAGACAACATAACAGCTTGCGCCCTAACACATTTACAATGATATTTAGTTTCTTTACTTCTAATTAATTTAACAGAAAAACAAGACAAGACGATATTCCTGCGCCCACTCTTTGAGGTTATTAACAACAGATGAGGGGTGGGGAGGGTGTAACATGATATTCTCTGGCACTGGATAAGAGGCATGCAACCGGCCCTGCCAGGGAGCTGAGGGAGGAAAGGAAGGGGAGAGAATTGCCTGTTGAATAGGCTTAACCCGTCGTCTGCTAAAGAGCAGCTAAGAACATACGTAGTCCACACATCAGTTTACAGCTGTGTCAAACATCCACATTGTCACACTCGCCCCGGAGTTCTGATGTGCAACGTCCTCGTTGCGTCTATCGCCTCAAAACACTTCTAGGAACCCTTGCAGGGTTCGGGTTTTTCCCAGCAGTTGCTCGGGTGGTGCGGCGCAGATTAGGTCTCGCAGCAGGCTCTGCGGCGGCAGTTCGAGGCGCCACAACTGGTGGGGAAGGTGGTCTGGGCATGACTGGTGGGAGGGGGACAGCTGGTGGAGGTGCAGGAACAACTGGTTCAGGCTGGCGCCTTGGGACGGATTGCACAGCGAGTCTTACAGGCCTGTTGTGCTGTGAGTGGCGATCCGTAGGGATGAAGATCCAATCCTCATCCTCTTCCTCATTATTGTCATGGAACTTCAGACCAGGACTCAAGAGAGGTTTGACTACAGGGGCAGGTGTTGGGTCTGGAATCAAAGATGTAACTGGCAGCACATCTCGCCGGTGGATGCACCGCTCTGCTCCACCAACGTGAGGGCGCACCCGTACGACAGAGTCACTGGGCTGTGCTGTCACCACATAGATGTCAGGGTTCCATCTGTCCCGAGTCTTGTTTCTGCCCACGACTCTGTTCCTCAGGTAGACTAAATCGCCCACCGCGAGTTTGGGATTACCTGAAGCGGGATGGCGCTGTGCTCTGGTTTCTGCAGCCTCTTGAAGACGCCGTGCTGCCTGGCGATGCGCATCCTGCAAGCGGCGCTGGTGCTGACGCACCCAGTCCATAGGTCCAGCTGCTGAAGATGTTTTCCGCCCGAGAAGCACGTCCACAGGTAGGCGAGGCTCTTGGCCAAACAGAAGGAAGTATGGGGTGAAGCCTGTTGAAGCATGGGGGGTTGTATTGTAGGCTTGCACTACTTCCTGTATATGTTGAGGCCATCTTCGTTTTTGATCAATGGACAGTGTGCGTAGGAGGTCGTGGAGAGTCCGATTAAAACGCTCACACTGCCCGTTTCCCTGGGGGTGGTACGGGGTAGTTCGAGTCTTCCTCACGCCGTAAATCTGACACAGTTCGTGAATGACTTTCGACTCAAAGTCACGGCCCTGGTCACTGTAGATCCTCTCAGGCACCCCATAGCGCTGGAACCACTCTGTGACAAGGACCTTCACCACTGTCTGTGCCTCCTGGTTCTGGGTAGGGATAGCTTGGGTGTACTTGGAGAATACGTCGGTGATGACAAGAACGTTGTCTCTACCATCAGACGCCATCTCTAGCTTGGTGAAGTCTATGGCAACGATTTCTAGGGGTTGATTGGCCAGTATGTGTCCCATAGCTGGTTGGATCATTGGTCGCCGATTCATGGTGCACCTCTCACACTTCTCTATGTACTTCTTGATGTCTGCTGACATGCCTGGCCAGTAGACACGCTCTTTGAGTAGTGAAGAAGTTCTCTCGACGCCTTGATGTCCCATCCTGTCATGCAGTTCATAGAGTATATCAGGCCGGAGGACGGAGGGTAGTACTAGCTGGGATATGAGCCCCTGTTGAGGATCCTGTATCTCTCGGTATAGCACACCATCCCGCAACCGGAGTCGCTGATGCTGCTTCCTCAGTCATAGCTGCCTTATCTGCTGTCTGTGGGGACTTCTCTGGCCACGCCTGCAGAGTGGGGCGAACCACGGGGTCATCTTGTTGTAACTGTGCAAGGTCTCTGGGGGAGTGGGAAGGGAGAACCTGGTTAAACTCATCAGGTGTACCCCTGGTACAAGGGTTGGGTCTGGTGGTGGGGTCAAGTTGGAGTTCCTGTTGTTGGCATGACATCTGCTGGACTTCCGCAAGTTCCGCAGGTACCGGAGTAGACTGGGGTGGAAGGGCGTCTGGTGCCGGGAGCCTGGAAAGTGCGTCTGCCTTGTTGGTTCGGCCAGGTTTGTAGTGGATGGTGAAATTGAAGTTGGCAAGTTGGGCGGCCCAACGCTGCTCCAGGGCACCAAGGTTGGATGTCTGGAAGTGAGCTAGGGGGTTGTTGTCCGTGTAGATCTTGAATGTAGCACCCAAGAGGTAGCTTCGAAACTTTTCCGTGATCGCCCACTTAAGTGCGAGGAACTCCAGCTTGAAACTGCTGTAGTTTGTTTGGTTCCTCTCCGTCGGGCGCAGTCTACGACTGGCGAAGGCAATCACCCTCACGGTTCCATCTGGCTGTTCCTGACTCAAGATGGCTCCCAGTCCATCGTAGGATGCATCGGTTTCCAGGATGAAGGGCCGCTGGAAGTCGGCATATGCCAGGGCGTCGGCGCTGGTTAGTTTGTGTTTCAGGACCTGACATGCTACTTGGTGGTCGGGACTCCAACTCTCCTCGAGGGAGACTTTCTGCTTGCTCGTTTTCTTCCCTGGGGAGGCTTGGTTTACAAGAGTGTGGAGTGGACCGGCAATCTTGGCATAGTTCTTCACAAAGCGGCGATAATAGCCAGCAAAGCCGAGAAATGACCGTAAGTCCTTGACAGTCTTGGGTCGTGGCCAGTTCTGCACAACTTCCACCTTCTCCGCCTGACAGCCGATGCCCTGAGCTGAGATGGTGTGGCCCAAGAAGCTCACCTCCTTGCGTAGTAATTGGCATTTCTCCAGGTTCAGCTTCAGTCCTGTCTCCTCAATGCGCTGAAGAACCTTGTCCAGATGCTGCAAATGTTCGTCGAAGGTGGCAGAGAAGATGAGAAGGTCGTCTAAGTAGACGAGTAAGAAGTTGAACAACCATTCCGACATGACCCCGTTCATCAACCGTTGGAATGTCGCAGGTGCTCCGGTCAAACCAAACGGCATCCTGGTATACTCGTACAGTCCGAATGGGGTGGTAAAGGCGGTTTTATGCTGGTCTGACGGATCCATCGCAACCTGGTGGTACCCACTTTGGAGATCAAGGGTGGAGAAGAACTTGGAGCCCACCAGACTGTCCAGTGATTCTTGGATCCGCGGAAGGGGGTAAGCATCTTTGACTGTCTTCTGGTTCAGACGGCGATAGTCCACACACAGCCGTATAGACCCATCCTTCTTGCGGACAATCACTATTGGTGCAGCATAGGGTGAGTGGGATTCCTGGATGATATTCTTTCGGAGGAGTTCTTTTATGTGCTCTCGTACCTCCTGGTACTCTCGAGCAGGAATGGGACGATGGGCTTGCCTCACAGGAACTTCGTCTGTCGTCCTGAGCCGATGGAAGTCCAGGTCAGTGTACCCAAGGTCATCTTCTCCTGTCGCGATGGCACCACGGCGTCTTGACAGCACCTCCAGCACTCTCTGCTTCTCGCTGGCAGTGCCCTTGAAGTTCTCCAACTTCTGTGCCAGCTCCACTGCAGACAAAGCTGAAGCATCTAATGACACCTCTTTCACGACTATTTCATTCATTGTGACCTCTACTTCCACTGAGCCAGGGGAATCGACAGAGTCGACAGCATGGAGTGTGGCAATGGGTGTTCGGGGTTGCAGGAAAATATCGTCGTCTGTCAGGTTGACAACACGGACATAGCGCGACTCACGTTGGGAGCTAATGAGGGTGGGGATGAGGATGAGGCCAGGGGGTAAAGGAAATGCACAGGGTTCGGCTAATAGTCTTGGTAGGTGGGGACGTTCCACACCAGTGACTCGGACAGCCAGCATAGCTTCGGCCGGTACTCGCACCTTCCCCGCAACTCTTGCAACACCCTGGACTGAGTTGACACTGGTGCACACCTCCCGTACCATCGCTGGAAGCCACGGAGTCGCTGTCACGTCAAGGCCAACACTCTCTGGGCTTAACAAGCATTGTAACACGTTCATGCCGAGGATAGCAGGAACGGTCTCCTTCCGTTGTCGATGATGTGGGTCGGTAGCATCTTTAACGACCAGGAAGATGCCCTCACATGTCCCGCCGAATGCTTCCACCCTCCCTTGGAGTAAGCCAATGTAGGGGATTTCTAGGCCATTGGCCGCCCTGAGGGATAACCAGTTGGCTGGTTCTAGGGGTAGTGTTGCCAGTCTCTTCCTGTAAAATGTCTCGGTAATAGTACTCACTTCACTGCCAGTGTCTATTAATGCTTGGATTTGCTGACCTTCCAAGCTCGCCGTTACCACTGGACAGTTTGCTCTCACACTTGTAGCCGTTGTTCTTGCCCCCGCCGTTTGGCTACTTGTCACAACAGAGGCGGTTATTTTTCCGCCCTCAGCTTGGGGCAGTTGCGCTTGAAGTGGCCTCTCTCTCCGCAGTGGAAGCATCTGTCCTGCCTCCTGACAGCTCTGCTTGTTCTCAAATCGTTCACCGCCTCTGTCAACTCTTCCATGCGCTGTAGGATTGGAGCAAGCTCCGTGAGAGTCACACTCTGACCCTGGACATGAGCCACACCTTCTTCAGCTTCATCCTGCAGCCACTGGAGAGCAGCATCCTTAAGAGCACCGAGGGTGACATCTGGCTTCGATGATCGGAGACGCCTGAGCTCCCGTCGTAGATCTGCGCTGCTGAGGCGCTCGGCAAAGCGGTCACGCAGGTCAAGCTCGGATATTGTTCCTGCTTTCGAGCGGTTGAGTTTTCTGGCCAGTGTCTGCAACTCATGCACAAACTCCAGGACCGACTCCCCGGGCCGTTGTCGCCGCTGATTGAACTCTTCCAGCAGTAAGACTTGGTGTCGTCTGTCCCCAAAGGTCGTGGTGAGATGTTTGGTCACCTTTGCAAGGTCTCGACGATCTGCCGCAGGCATTCCGAGCACCTCGCGCCTTGCTTGGCCATCAAGGTGGCGGAGGATCAGCTCCAGCCCGATTGCTGGCCGCATGTTGTATGCGTCGAGCACCCTCTCCACCTCGTCCACGAACTCATCCACTGGGCCGCTCCCATCAAAGTGTGGAAGACGGGGTTGCGGCATCCAATTCCCATTCAGGTGGTCCCGGTCCCTGTAGTCAGCTCTCTGGTCATCTCCATCCTGGGCAGGTGGTGCGGAATCTGCGGGTCTGTTCTCCGCCACTTCTCCCTGCTCCTGTACCATGGCCGGTTGCTCTAGTTGCCCCTCCTCCGCGGCGACATTGGGGTTGACCTGTCCATCTGCCATCGTGCTTTTGTACTAATTTTCCTATCCTGCCGACGACGCCAAAATGTAATGGGATAGTGGATGTTGGGAGGGATTAATTGATGATGGTGATCGGGGAAGAGTAGATGGAGGACGGGAAGAAGGAAAGGAAGGTGGAGGTTCTTAAATAATAGGAAACAGCGTTCACAATTTATTTACCCTTTATTGCTACTAACTATACTAAAACAAAAAGCACGATGGCAGACTCTTGCACTGTGGTTATATGTAGTGCAACATCACAGCAACTCCAACCAGACACCCAAGGTCATCACAGAATCTCAGGGTGCAACAAGGCACTTTACACAAAATCTAGCTCCACCACAGAAGCACATCCTCTCTCCACCACGGTTAAGATGGAAAAGGACCAAAGCCCGCCAAAAATTGTCTACAACGATCTCCTGGGACCAATTTACCCTTACACGTTCTTCCACTTGGACATGGAATCCCGAAATTATACTCCACTGTCTTTAAAAACCCATCTTATTACATTTAAATTCCATAGTTAGTTAGTAACACCAGACAACATAACAGCTTGCGCCCTAACAAATTTACAATGATATTTAGTTTCTTTACTTCTAATTAATTTAACAGAAAAACAAGACAAGACGATATTCCTGCGCCCACTCTCTGAGGTTATTAACAACAGATGAGGGGTGGGGAGGGTGTAACATGATATTCTCTGGCACTGGATAAGAGGCATGCAACCGGCCCTGCCAGGGAGCTGAGGGAGGAAAGGAAGGGGAGAGAATTGCCTGTTGAATAGGCTTAACCCGTCGTCTGCTAAAGAGCAGCTAAGAACATACGTAGTCCACACATCAGTTTACAGCTGTGTCAAACATCCACATTGTCACAAATGCATAGCATCATATAAACTGTGTTGTCTACAAATATGCTCAGCACACAGAATCTTATCATGCTACACATCACTAGTGAGTTAAAGTATACAAGCAGCATTGCTGTTGTCTTTTTGCTCCTCTTCCTTTTCTTCTTTCTCATTGTCATGATTTCCATCATAATAATTACCTGTATGATTAAAATTAATGTTTCTGATGAAAATGGTAGATGCATTCATGAATATGTCTACTCTTCCCAGAAGCAATTCTTTTGACATTGTTTATGATTTTCCCATTTTTGGCCCAAACAGTTCCTGAAAAATATGCTAAAAATACCCTTTTTACTTTGTCTAGTCAAGTTGCCCACAACAGTTAGCAAGATGACCCTAAGTGATGTAGTTGAAATAGGTCTGACAAGGCCAACAAGTCCTACCTACATAAAATCTTTCAGATTTCATGGCAAGATAATTTATGACACTTTCACCATACTACATTCTACAAAACATGAGACTCATGTTTCTTTTCTGACATAAAAATCTCATATGAAAATGTCAGTGTACAATGTTAGTACTACAATGTCCACAGATATCCAACCCACAGCTTCTCAGCCATGCCTTCATCATGAAACATATGAGTGCCTACACAACATATGGCTGGAGCTGTTCAGCTGGAACCCAAGGTTGCTATGTTTCAGGGCCCACTCCAGTAGCTTACCCAGGGATTTTGCTAAAGAGGCTACCAGGGTCACCAGGAATAAATGAGGTCACATAGATCCCTGTGTGCCTTCAAACAACCCTAGACAATCCAGAGCACAGATCCTCATAGGAAAGGGGTCCCAGGAGGGCCTGCTTGAGTGATTGTTCACAAAGGTTTCTTGCTTGTAAGTCTGCACTCATTAGTTTCTATATTGTGTCTGACTGCTGGTCCTCCATGGACTGTTAGTCTGGGATAGCTTTATCTGTATTGCCCCCTACAGTTCTCTCTAGCAGATATCTAAATGATTCATCTTAAAGTTCAGTATGCTTTTGAGAATACATGGTTCCTTTCATTTTCTTTTTCCTTATATATCTTACCTTTTTAAAATATTTCCATTCAGATTAATATAATCAAATCTAATTCAATCCCATTCAATTTGATCTGATCTGATCTGATCTGATCTACTTTAATGTAATCTAATGTAATCTAATTTTATCTAATCTTAATCTAATCTAGTCTAATTTCATCTAATCTTACCTAATCTATCATCTAATTATATTTTTTAATCTCACCTTAAATTACTATATCTCAATTTTCTCATCTTACCATCACACTCATGTCATCATCGTCTCTAATTGGCCAGTCAATCTTGCCCGAAAAGGACTGCAGGCGACCATCCTGATTGATGCAAGCAAGAATATTGCTGGTGTTGCTCTGTAGGATGAAAAAGAAGAGTCCTTGATTGCATCATATGTGGTATTGAACAATTCAAAGCCCAAAATGAATGAAGGAATGACTGAACAAATGAATGAAGGAATGACTGAATGAATGAATGACTGACTGACTGAATGAATGAATGAATGAATGAATGAATGAATGAATGAATGAATGAATGAATGAATGAATGAATGAATGAATGAATGAATGAATGAATGAATGAATGAATGAATGAATGAATGAATGAATGAATGAATGAATGAATGAATGAATGAATGAATGAGTAGTGAAGTTTTAAGGCTTAGTAACTTCTGTAGGCCATGTAAGGCAAGTGACTACAAAAGCACAAGACCTTGGTAAGAGCAAGTGCAAGTCAATTTTCGATTTCTGTTATATGAATCCCATAGGGACAAGTATTGAGTCTTTTCTAACCCTCCAGCTACAGGGGTTCAAAGGCAAAAATTACTCTAGCAAATATTTTTGGAACTAAGGAGTCCCCTGTCTTGCACTCTGAGGCACTGCAATGGACACACACTCATCTCTCTTTATTGGAAAATTGATTATCTTCATATTCCTCTATTCTATCAAGTATCTTTTCCCCTTCTCTCTCCTAACCTTCTCAAAATTTCTATTGCATGTCTCTGCAGGATACCTTGAAGAGATGTATGGTAATCATTATTGTTAACCAAATGGATGAATTCAAAAGAAATTCTCCATTTACTGGTTTCAGCAAGATCAATATACATGTATTTCAAAATAGTCTCTTTTATTCTTGGCTCAATCAGCATCGTTAAAACTGGGCCAAAAGTAAAAGAGGTTCCTAAGCACTTCTATCAAAAGTCTGACCTAATCCAGAAACAGAGAATGTCACCTACTTGCTGCTGTACTTCTGCAGATATCAGTGGAGTTGCTTCAGTAATTCTCCATGGTGGCAAAGGAACAGTCTTCAATGAGAGAACACTATACTTACCGAGAGATTGACCACAACTCGGGTCAAGCCAAAAGTTACTTACCTTCTATAAAGTTATTTTCTAACAGTGCCCTTAAAGCTTGACATAGAGAGGGGCTCCTTTCTGACTTACCAAATTGCTGACTTCATCAGGGTTTTTAGGTGGCCACACACTTCTATCCGTGATGGTCCATTTGGCGGGGAGATGAGACTTGTTGAAGAGCGTGATTGTCTTCGAGGTGGTCTTGTTGACAAGCACCAGCCCAAAGTCCACACTAGGATCCTCCACAATAATTTCAGGTCCCTGCAAAATACATTTTTTTAAGCTGCAGATATTTGCTGAAGATGCAATGGTGGATGTAATAAACAAACAAAAAAATAAATGGCATTGTTGGTAGCAGTGGCAGCAATGATGGCAGTACTGATGTTGATGGTAGTGGCATTGGTGTTGGAATGGTGGTGGTGGTGTTGGAATGGTGGTGGTGGTGGTGGAGGTAGAGGTGGTGGTGGTGGTGGTGGTGGTGGTGGTGGTGCAGAGCTGCCAACCTACCATCATGCCAAAGAGTAGCATCCAGAGCTTTTTGGAGTAGCATTTAAGAAATAGGCGTAGCACACACGCAGAAGAAGGAAAATGCCGATGTTTGCACTGCCGAATGGGCAAGGCACTTCACAATCACAGTGGTTTTAATTTCGACCACATCCGTACTCCTGTGCAATCGCGTTCCCAGGAAACATTTTCCAAAAAAGTGATCTGCTGCACTGATGGGTATATTGTGTTCCACAAGGAACGATGTGAACAAACATTCTGCTAAAATGACTGATTGATCATCCTCTGCAGTCGCTGGCTTGAAATAGGCAGTTAACGGTTTGCTCGGCTTTTCCGCGGCTTTCTTCTTGTGTGTGGCAGTACCCACGTGTTTCTCGATGTCAAACCGACCCTCGTAAGCAATCAAAAAATTGGACTGAGAGTACGTGCATCTTGCGGCTGAGGAGTTACTAGCAGATCTGACGATACATGGATAATCCTTGGTGTAGTCTGCTTTAAACTGCCGACAACTGGGTCGAGACTTTGGTGCCTTCTTTGGGGGAGTAGCAGTGAGATCGACAGTTTCTGCGGGTGTCTTTCACTTCGACGCCATTTTTACGGTCAAACAACTGCGCTTCGGGTGTTTCCGGCATTTCCGCCCGGGGGTTAAAACGCAACGCGCTTGGTCGGTTACAGTACACGATTCTACGTGAAGGTCAAAAGTTCAGTTCGAGGCTGGCATGCGGGTCGCTCGCTTTTTCATGAATGGATTTTTTGAAGGTCTTTAAAAAAATCACGTCTTTTTTTTTCTCGTAGTTTTTCCGGACGATCGTAGCATCGTAGCAAGCATGTTGAAACCGTAGCATGCTATGCCTAAATCGCAGTACTTGGCAGCTCTGGTGGTGGTGGCGGTGGTGGTGGTGGTGGTGGTGGTTACAATAATGACAGTTATGGCAATAATGACAATGGCTATGAAGACAATGACTACAATGACGACTACAACGATGATGATGATGATGATGATGATGATGATGATGATGATGATGATGATGATGATGATGATGATGATGATGATGATGATAAATGTATGTATCAGCAGAACTGCTGCTCTCCGTCCCTACAGATTAATGAATCATCTGGGAAAAAGGAAAGTCTTTAGCTTTTTTTTTAAGGCTGAGACTGATAAAGCCTGCCTAAGCTGCATTCCAAAGTCTTGGTGCAGCCAACACAAAAGGCCCTGTCTCCACTTGTGGTCTTTGACTGGTGCTCTTGTAGGAGCTCCCTATCAGAAGATCGGATGGCCCTGGTTGATTCATTAGGCTTTCAGGAGATCACACAAGTATGCAGGCATCCCCTTCTCCTTCACACATTTGTAGGAGATGAAATAGTGCTGCTGCTGAAGGAAATGATAATGTCAGAAACTTTCATAACAACAGCATTAACACTCATGATAAGCTGACATTGATGATGATGATGATGATGATGATGATGATGATGATGATGATGATGATGATGATGATGATGATGTAGTGCTGCTGATGAAGGTGATGATAATGGCAGAAACTGTCAAAACTATAGCATTATCATTCATGGCAGGCTGACAATGACAGTGACATTGCTCTAAGGTGGGTGGAATGCTGGATGAGAGGGTTGAGTGATGTAGTGGTGAGAGAGTGGGAGATGAAGAAGGAGGAGGAAGAGGATCAGAGCAAAACAAATGGGAGCAGGAGCAAAAACAAAAAAGAAAGAAAAATGAGTAGTGGCAGCTTGCATGAAGGAAGGAAGACAGAAGAAGAAGTGTAGCGGTAATGAAGAAGCAAATTTAGGAGTCACAGCCGGGACAAAAATACTGGTAAAATTACTAGAGAACTATGCAACTGAAGATTTACTTTTCAAAAAGAAAAGCAGAAGAGAAGCAAGTGCCGAAAATTCATTTCTAGTGAAAGCATTTTACATTTTTTAATGATGATGCTCTGTAAACTAAAATGAAATATTGTGTTCATGATGGAAAATGCTTCATAAAAATTTGCTTAGAGGTTCCCATGCATACTTTCTATAGCCCATCACAGATTGCACTATATATGCAAATAAGTTAGGGTTTTTAACCGAAAAATGACAGTGGCAGTCATCCAGGACTGTACACTCACTTTCACAGTGGCTTGTATTTGGAGTAAGAAGGGCTTCTCCACATTCAAAATGTGGCATTTGAGGTGGTGCTTGATTTTGCCTGCTTTCACTGCTGTCAGGCTCAGCTCAAAGTCCATAATCATTCCAGGATCTGCAACAGTTCAACAGAGAAGGCATAGGAAACCACCGGTCACCATCCTCAGCAATGACAACATCATTGTGGTCACAGTCAAAATCACGGTGGTAATAATGATCATCATTACCACTGTTGTCATCATTAGCATCACCACTACCATCATCAGCAGGAGCAGCAGCAAGCCTTCAAAACTTGGCATTAGATCCTTGTATTCCTTTATGACCAAGTAAAATATCCACAGTCTATTCCATTCCAATCATTTCCATCTATAACTATTTTTTCACTTTCTCAACCATAAGCCTGATTTGTGCATTTAAATATTTATATTCATACATTAAAACCTGTCTTCCAAACAGCAACTTGAATTGTAAGTGCTTGAAAGAGTTCAAAGTAACAAGGACTTTAGTTTCTTAACAAATGTGGTCAGTGCCAGGAAATGCAGTATGGTATTACCACCCAACCCAGCCACACTGTGGTTCCAGTACCTACACTGCCCCAAGTGTGTGCATCCAGGATTGCACTCATCAGCCACATTTGACCCCATGAATGAAGACTGCACAACTCATCACCACCACCACCATCATCATCATCATCATCATCATCATCAGATCTCAAGTCACATTTCAACTGATATGGTGGAATCATCTCCTGTATGCAACATGGAGCAGCAGCTGCTTTCCTGACACTATCTCCCCAGAAATCTGAGGTCCAGTGATTCTCATCTCCTCAGAGTGCCACCTACAAGATCTTCAGCAGGGGATCGAGATTTCTGTTCTGCAGCACCAGTCCTCTGAAATCAACTGCTGGAGGTATTGAGTCAGGAGACAAACTGAGGACTTCCAGAGGAGGCCTCAAGATGTGCTTTTCCCACAAAGTGGATCTCAGCAACTTGAGGATCCAAGTTAACCCCAATTAGTGACACCCAATTTCCATTTCAAATCATGGAGATTTGTTAGTGCATGCACCCCTGAGCAACCTTTGGGCTGGAAGTGCACGCAATACAAGTTTACTATACATAGATATATACATACAGACACAGAGGAGAAACTCAATGCAGCCAGTCTGTAGTTGATTCTGGCTTGAATGGGCAGCCAATACAGTGACATTATCAAGACAATGGTAAACTGAAGAAGTTATGGAGCTTGACACTGCATGCCTACTGTTACGATGTATAATGTGGTACTTGCATTCAACAAACCATGAAAATGGTCCACGTACCCAGTTCCCCAAAAGGAGGCTCAACTTCAATGATGTGATTCTCAAGGAGAGGTTCCCACTGGAAGGTGACAGTGGTGAAACTGTGGTTGGCCATCTGCAAAACAGAGACATAAATTTGTTATAGCTATCTAAATACATGTAGATGTAAAAGATATTTTGTGGCAAGGAAGGTTTAAAACTTTCAGTCAGTCTATAATTATAGGTCAGGTTGTCAGAAAAAGCATACTCAGCACATATATCTGGAGAAAGCCATATCATTAGCATCAGTATTCTGTGGGCCTTGCAAAGAAAATTACAAACATGGACATAGATCCTTCTCCCTTATTGGTCCAAGACTCCAGAATATAATTCCAGAAAGACTCATCAAATCAGTCTCGCCAGTTTTCAGAAGGGCATAAAACCCTATCTATTTTGATTTAGCTGTTGGCGTCTTGGGCACGACTTAATATGAGAAAGCTGCATTACAAGAAAAAGTACATACACACAGATATAAAATAATTACATCATTAATTACTTATACCTTGTGAAATAAGCTAGCAATAAGTAAGAAAGGTCCAAGTGTTTTCCCAAGGAGGTGTTTTTTAATAATGCCTTTAAGGAATCAACTGAGAGTTATTCAAAGCAAACATAAAATAAATATAGTGACATGATGACCGCACCTGAGGCTCAAAACTTTTGTCTTTACCCCGCAGTGTTTCAGCTGTGAGACAAGAGCTTAATGACAATGTGTACTCCTTCCACCAAGAGTAAAACAAATCAAAGCAGCAATGTTCACATTCAGATTTGTTTTCATCTTTGCATTCTGGATGTCCAGAAGTAGGAGTCCCATTCCTGCTACTGAGTCTTGTGAGACATGGTGGATGGAAGGGAGAGACTGCAGCCTAGACAGAGTGATGTCGGTTAGACTTTTGCAGGCGGGCTGGGCCACACTAGTAGATTTGTCCAAGGTGAGGGGTGTGGGAAAGACAGCAAAGATGATGTAACACACAAGCTGACGGGTCACACATTCTGATTGGCTGAATTTTTACGTAGGCATTTATGCTCAAAAATGACACTGTAAAAATGCAGCCAATCAGATGGCATGACCCATCAGCTTGTGTGTTGTCGTCATCTTCGCCATCTTTCCCACACCCCTCTCCTCTGACAAGTCCACTGGTGTGGCCCACCTGCAAAAGTCTAACCATGATGTCAACCAGGCAGTTGCCTAATAAGAAGTAGCATTTTCTATCTACAAAAGATTACCCTAAGTGGCACTTAGTGCTGCATGTATGTATGTATGGTGATAGATTTATATAGCATCAAATTCATAACACAGCTCAAAGGCACTGCACAGAGTCACTGAGAGAAAAGAAAAGTTTTCAGTTTCTTCTTGAATGTGTAGAGAGTGTCTGACTGTCAGATGTCAAACTGAGGACCACCCCAGTCTCAGTGCTAAGCACTGAAAAGCCCTGTCTCACATGGTGCTGCACCTGCTCAAGGGGCAGGCAAGTAGCTTCTTTTTAGATGATCAGAGGCAGTGCTGTGGATGGTGTTCTCTCAAAGGTCACAGAGAAAGCTTGGCATAGAGGTATGCATCAGTAAGTCATATCTTTGACAACCCTTTTCCAGCCACAACCAGTGTAGATCCCACAGGAAGGGTGATATGCAAGTCCCTTTTTGATCAACCTAGCAGCAGAGTTTTGCACTCTCTGAAGGTGATCAGTTGACTTTGTTGATAGCCCATAGGGTAGGGAGTTGCAGTAGCCAAGAGGAGAAATTACCTGTGCATGGACTAATCTTTTCAGAGCATCTTCATCTAGGAATCAACAAATCTTGCAGATGGTAAAGATGGTATATAACATGGGACCTCCACTGCTCTATGACAACTGGTTCCAGCTGATGAGAGGGATGTCTTACAGCTACCACTGTATATATAGAGAACTCCTAGAGAAAGAAGGCTATGAAAATCATGGCATGACGGTAAAGTCCCAAGCTGTAAAGAGTATTATGAGTCTGCCAATTACTTACAGAGAAAGTTTTCTTAGTGGTCATTCCCAGTGTGGTATTCCCCGGATAGGAGACAATGTAGGGGTGGAAAACTATGTCCACTGGCACTGCCTTTCCCTTCAGTTCTATCTCCATGCCTACAATGTCTCGAAGAACGGGAGCTGCAAGAAAAACCATAATCATTAGTTTAGTCATAGTCATTATATTTCAATGCTTTTTTTAGGAGATCTTACCTCCTATGACAGACTAATAAAAAGAAAGATGCAATGAGGAATACATATAATGGATACAAATCAGGACAAGTATTGACTCAAAAAGAAGAAAAAGAGGTCACTTATTATTAAAAGGTTAAAGCCAAATGGTATTAAAACATTGCAAAACACATGTAATATTTCCTTTCCCTCCCCATCCACCACCTCCCCAAAATCCTTTTCATTTCCTTGACCATCCTTTCTTCCTTATCACTCTTACGGGCCCCCTCAATGACAATCAACACAAATGACTGCGGCTATTCAGAATAGAGATGGCTCTAGAAATAAAATATGTACAGAGCACATATGATCAATTCTTCACATTTCTGTGAAGCTATGGGGGGGATTGCTTAGCCCTCCAACAACTTTGCTGACATTTGCTTGAAAACTGTTCCAGCAAATTTATAGCCTGGTTTGTCATTTGTGGTCATACACATATCACCAGTCTGCATTCTACACAGTCTGGCACAGGCAGCAGCCAACCCAACCATCACCTACGAGACCAGGAAACGGCCCCAGGGTGTGACTGCACACCATGAGACATGTAACGGGTACTGAAATGCAGGAACTGGGGGTGAAAGTCCCAAAATAAAATTCATTTTGAAATGTATTCATGGATTATCATCACCATTCTCATCATCATCATCATCATCATTGTTATTATAATTATTATTCACTCCACGTACCTTTGAAGTCACGACCAGGATCACCAAATCGAACTTCTTCATGCAAGTCTTCGTCAGTGTTTTTGACTCGAGTGGAGGACCCATTGACCATGATGTCCCTGCTGGCAGTGCTAGCACTGGTGGAAGTGCCAATGGCTTCCAGGAAATTCTTGTTTCCGCTGTGCTCAACATCCACACTGATCTTGGGGCTGATGGGATGCCGCTGGAAGGACAACTGGGGAGATCCACAGCAGCCCTCCTGTGGAACTTGTAGCAGCAGCAGTTGAAGTACACTGTGATAGTCATCCATCTGCAAGACAGAGGGAGAGATAACTGCCAGTGGTGTTTTCCATTGACTGTGAAGTCAACTTTCTTGATTTCTTCACCAATGGACAGATAGGTGGAAAGATACATTTTATTATCCCCCTAAAAATTAAAAAAATTAATCCTTTGTACATTTCATTATGTAATCATACACAGAATAGTAAAATTATACAGTGGGGATGTGAATCTAAAAAAGTTGATGAGCACACATTGAGAAGAAGATACACCTAGAATAAAGTCATTTGTTAAACTCTCCAGAGCAATCACTAGCTCAATTACTCCTCTGTCCCCTTCCCTTTGCCTCCAACACAGTGTGCTAGACAACACTCTTAATTCCCTTGTCTGGATTGAACCAGCACAACATACACACAGACCAACTCAGTATCCCCTTTATCAGCTGGAACCCCTGTCTGCTGGGCTTTCTGGGTTTACTCCAGGAGCTCAGCCTCAAGCAGCCTAGGTGTGGTGGTCGGTGGAGTGGTCGGTGGTAGAGTTGGAGTCAAGTATGACGCAGGGGCGAAGTCGAGTTACTTTCCACTCTTTATTGGCTGTTGGTACAAGCTCTTAGTAAAATGAACCTCTCGACCTGGGTGGTGAAATGGTCTCTCTGGCTGTGTGCTGTCTCCCCCTTATCAAGCGGATGCACGGACCTCACAGGAGCCAGGGGATGGATTGTTCCACAGATCCTAACCCATGGCTCCCAAGTCATGCTTGTATTTGGAAGAAAACAGAGATTACTTAATTGAACTGCTTTGAAATTACTTCTTACAAATGTTGCCTCATTAATCATCACACAGTCTATTGAATGAATCATATGCCGTTGCAAGTGGTTGTCTTACTTGAGAGGAAACATTAGATTTATACTCAAAATGTTACAATTCAGAGGCCAGGGTGGGAGGACGACGCACTAGCCAGGGGTCACGCTAATGTATGGAGTGATTGACAGGGCAGCTGCACCAACAGTCGGACCTCAGCAGAGAAGGGGTCACAGAGCAGTCAGCTGGTCAGCTTGCCTTACAGAAAGGCTGGGGAAAGGGGGGTTAGAGAGAGGTCTGACACACAGAGAGATCTGACACACAGGATAGGGGGGTGGGGAGACAGAAGCGGGGATAACTGAATAGAGGATGAGCACAGCAGATGTACAATACACTTGGTGATAGGTGCACCTTATGACATGAACACAG
Organism: Theodoxus fluviatilis; assembly: GCA_034096865.1. NCBI lineage: Eukaryota > Metazoa > Mollusca > Gastropoda > Cycloneritida > Neritidae > Theodoxus > Theodoxus fluviatilis. The sequence continues at coordinate 10,189 of JAWQFJ010004549.1, read as the reverse complement.
TAGATGTACAATACACTCGGTGATAGGTGCACCTCATCACATGCCCCCCGGTGAAATTGAATCAGTGTCCACACTGATTGAAACAACAAAATACACAGTTCATGGCGTGACCTTTCACTAGAATGAATCCGAGGCAGGTATTTGACCAAATTCCAAGGTACATTCAACCACGGCATACAAGAAAAATTAATACTCGCTTGTTATGTTCAAAGACTGGTATTTGACCAACAAATGTGACTAAGGCTGACGATTATCAGGGCCCAAAGTACATCGGAAATCTATGAATTGAGCAGGACAAAATAAACACTGACAACGTTGTCTGACATGAGATCACACATTCAGGATCATAGGCTGTATTTGACAGGCACTCATGATCTGACGGTCTCATTTGCGGTTGGACACTTCAAGTGTTAAGCACAACTTCAATGTGAATCTACTGCTCGTGGCTTGAAAATGGATAGGCAGCAAGGTGACATGACATGAATGAACAAACGAATTACTTACAGTAAGGGTCTCCATTCCAATGAAGAGAATTGCATCCGTGTGTCTCACAAAACAGCTCACTGTCTTTCAGCACAACAACAAAACACAACTATACAATGTCTAGAACAAGTATGCGTCTTGGAAGCGGACTGGTGGGATGCCAGCCGCAGTTCTAGTGCTCCGGCGTAGGTTTCCACTGCTCCCGGTTACTGCATCAGGGGGAGAGGGTCCAGATGGGTCAGGCACTGGTGGTGGGGTCAATCCTGGGTCACATGTTCCAGTGGGTGATTGTGCCCTTGCCTGAATGTTCTGACGTGTCAGAGGGATTGGACATGGCCGCGCTATTAGCAACACCTGGTCACTGTCTTCATTGTAAAAGTGGTCTCTCACACGCCGAGGGCGCTCAGCGACAGGGTTATCTGGCTGTGGCACATCTGAAACTGCCTTTTTTAAGTCCACTCTATGTATACACTTTGTATTGCCACCTGAGGCTGGTTGCACCTCGTAGACGGGGGAAGGAGGGTGTGGCTGCCTTGTGACCATATAGAGGATGGGGTTCCACACGTCCTCGCACTTGTCACGTACTCCTGAGGGTCGGGATCGAACATACACGAAGTCTCCAGGATGGAGGTCAGGAAGAGTTGGCGACTGTCCGTCCCTGCGGTCTCTGACTTCAGCTGCATGGCGTTGGAGGGCTTGAGTGCAGCGATAAGCATGCTGCAAGCGTACCCGGTGTTGACGGCTCCACTCTGTGGGCTCGTAGACGGTAGTTGCAGGGGTGGCGAGGAGAGCGTCAACTGGAAGGCGGGGGTTCTGTCCGAAGAGGAGGTAGAAGGGGGCGAAACCTGTGGTGGCGTGAGGAGTACAGTTGTGTGCGTACACTAGTATGGGTAGGTGTTCGGGCCATCTGCGTTTCTGCTCTGGGTGCAGACTGCGAATGAGATCGTGCATGGTGCGATTGAATCTCTCGCACTGCCCATTACCCTGAGGATGGTAAGGTGTGATACGAGACTTGTCCACTCCGTAGATCTCGCAAAGTTCCTTGATCAGATGCAAGAGAAAGATGGCAGATGAGTAAGTGAGGAAGTGATTGCTCTGCAAAGAGTAATAAATCACTGGTCAAAGAGGCTACGTGGGGGCATGGGAGCAGGATCAGGTCATTACAACCCATCTACTACTGAACTATCTCAAACTATCTCAAGAAATGGATCACACTTTGTGAAGTGAAACTCTTTCCACCTGCTTCCTCAACCTACCCTTGGTGGCGCAAAGGTGACTTTGAAGTCCAGTGCAGAATCTCCCGGCAGGACTCCTGATGGTGGGTGAATACTAAAGACAGAGTCTTGCTCAGTTTGGCGCTTGCCCTCCATCCCAGCATATTCCTTTGACACCTGACCATCTTCCTTGAATTGGTCCAAGGAAAGCAGGACTGGTCTGCAGACTCTCCATTGAAAGGGCTGATCAACAAGGCTGTGAGAATACAATACAGTACACTTTAATGCAATGCAATGCAGAGCACTAAGATGTTAACTGGAAGGTCACTGGTTCAGTCCCTGCCTGAGGTCCTGAAACTTTTTCTGACCATTTCCTGCAGACTTTGTCTCAGTAGTAGGGGCAATGCAATGAAATGTTTTATTCGTCCAAAGAAGGATTTCATGGCTTGCTGTAAAGGATTATATTAAATACAGAAACTGCAAACAGTTTAAACAATGACACCTTAGAGCATATAAAACAATCAGTGAACAAATCAATCTCATTTATAAACATGTTTAGTTTCTCATTATCAAACCAGTAACTTTTCCATTTCTGCAAACCTCTGAAAATGACAGGATTTCAGCTGAGAGAATCTACAATGTAAAGCAGTACGTACGAGCAGTTCTTGACAACCACAGTGCGTTCTGTGTAGGTGTAGGGGTTCAGGTCATCAAAGCGGATAAAATGTTGAGCGTAGGCGTCGCTGGATTCACCAGGGAGTGGCGGCTGCTCCCCATGCTCCACAGACACCACATCAACCTTGGCTAAGTCCCCTATGCCTGCAAGGACAGCCAGCAGTCAGCAACTGGGGAAAGCAGATCAAGGTGCTTCTCTTTAAATACTAATCTTTTCATCCATTCATGGATGCTCAAACAGCGCACTTTTACCTATCTGGTCATAAGACCTCTCTAATGATCACCCTGACACCATTTCTACTCTCTTGGGAGCATGC
>JAWQFJ010004549.1:0-2500 GCA_034096865.1 Theodoxus fluviatilis | reverse complement strand
AAACCGCATTCAACTTGACAGTCTCAAGTTGATAACTTTTCCTCTGTGAATTTTTTTTTCTTCAGTGGTGCAGCATATAGTTTTATAAGTCACACTATCAACATAATTTCATCTGGTAATGGCACAGAAATATGCAAACAGCACTCCCACACATTTCACTGAATGAGAGAGTGAGAGAAGAGAGAGAGGAGAGATCTCTTGTTGCAAGAAGAATAGTGCTTTCTCAGATTTCTGGCCACTAAATCAGTATTCATGAAAAGAGAGGTGGTGATGATGATGATGATGATGATGATGATGATGATGATGATGATGATGATGATGATGATGATGATGATGATGATGATGATGACAGTGACAACGACAAAAAGAAAATTACGCTTCTTCTTACCCAGACCCAAACTGAAGAACTTCGTTGACGGGGGGAGGACTCGCAAAGACCGCAGAACAGTTGAGACATTTGTCAGTGTGATGTGTTGCTGCAAATGTAGGTTTTCCACATAAGTTTTCTTCACAATGAAAACATATGTAGTTTGTTCAGAACCCAAAATGCCTCATTTTCAACTGACTGTATGAAATTCTTCAATTTAATCCTTCATCTTGATTTAAATATTTTTGATAACATTTTAGAAAAATAAAAAGTAAACTGCTAACAAAAACCAAACAAAAAAGCAGTGTCAACATTCTTACTGCATGGTCCAATTGAAATGAAACTAAAATTCACACTTTGAAATTTTGTCCTCAATTTAGGCCAGGCCATCAGCTTTCATTGCCTATTCATAACAACAATAACATAAAGATCAAACAGCTTAGAAATCGCAAAATGCAAAATTCAAAACTCAAAAATAGTCAAATTTCACATTACAAATCCTGACTTAATTTCAAAGATGGATAAACACCTCTACATTTAACCAACGAAATTCGAAATTTATTCAAGAAAACAGCAAATTTACAATGCACACTTCAATGTCATTGCAAAATTTGATGTAACACACAGCAAAAGATGGTCATCGAAATACAGCCACGGTGTATTAGACTCGACTACGCTCCACAGTCACAGACACAGGAAATCAAAACATTTAAACGTGCATAAACGATGTCTATGGCAAAGAAAACATTTTCTTAGCGTCTATCAACACAACATGGGGCGCAGAAGATTAACAAATGAAGCGCTGCACTACATCTGTAGGTGCTCGGAAGAGGCAAAAAGCGCTCAATTCTCACCCCAACCCTAGAAAGTCCCAGGTGGGAAAGAATACATCAATTTAGGCAAGTTATCTAAACGCAGCCGCCAGGATCAGGGGCGGGGAAAACCCCTCGGCTTTGGGTCACGGGCAGCCTCACGCTTGGCTGACTATCCTACATCACAAAAGAAGCTGAAAAGCTTCCATAAATGGGCCACACTTGTGGCCGTGTCTGAGGAGAGGGGTGTGGAAAGACAGCCAAGCTGATGGGGGCCATACAAGCTAGCAAGCAACAGCATCTGAGTGAATTTGCAGCGATTCATATATAGAATGACAAAGAGTCTGACAATTTTAAAAACCTCTTAAAAACAGAGCCATTCAGATGATGAGTCCTGCAAGTTTGTATTGCCCACCAGCTTTCTGTCTCACACCCCTCTCCTCAGATGAGTCCACTCATGTGTGGCCCATTTATGGAAGCATTTCCAAAGAAGCTACTTCCTACATTCATTTGATTTACACTTTTTCCAGTCAAGCAGCCAACAGTTACATATGGCCACACCCACTGGATGTCCCCTTCATCAACTGGAACTCCTGGCTACTAGGTTTTTCTGGCCTGCTGCAGCAGCTGAGCCACAGTCACCCCACAACAGCCAAAATGGCTACTGGGGAGCATCAGAATATCACAATATTGAAATTCTTAATACTGGTACTGTTTTCTCACCTCATAGACTTCATTGACGTTGTAATCCTCAAAGAAGACCACTTGGGGAGATGCCAAGAAGATTACCGTAGGAGATGGCCTGCACAAATCAACACGAAACTCACATGTTTGGTCCATCAGAAGGGTATTTGACAGAAGAAAGAATATCAGTATATGCAAAGATATTGATTCTGTGCAGCAACCTATCATTCATATCTTGGTCTCAAAGTATTTTACACTTTAATCCCCTTGGTCAATAGGCCAATTATCCTAGCCTTTACATCTTCTTCTTCTTCTCATTTGCAGCGGCTAGACGGTCAATCCGGTATGGGCAATGAATGTTGTCGTTTTCTCCAAGTCGTCGCGGCTGCCATATAGTTTGGTCTGCAGGGGAGTTGGTGACGGCCACACTTCCTTCCTTTTTTTTTCAAGTAAGGGACAAGTCTGGAGTATGTGTTCTGCTGTTTGGTCTTCCAGACCACATGCGCATGTTGGTGATGGTGCCAGCCTGTACTTTCGGTTCATGTGAGCATTGAGCCTGTTGTGGCCAGTGCGCAGCCTGATAAGGACGACCTGCTGCTCTCTGGTCATCAAGTGGTAGTTGTCTCTGTTTGTCCTC
>JAWQFJ010004547.1:22500-27500 GCA_034096865.1 Theodoxus fluviatilis | reverse complement strand
CTCTCCAGGTAGGCAGTATGCTCCCCAGGTAGGCAGTATGCTCCCCAGGTAGGCAGTATGCTCTCCAGGGAGGCACTATGCTCCCCAGGGAGGCAGTATGCTCCCCAGGTAGGCAGTATGCTCCCCAGGTGTAGACAGTATGCTCCCCAGGTAGGCAGTATGCTCCCCAGGGAGGTAGTATGCTCCCCAGGGAGGCAGTATGCTCTCCAGGGAGGCAGTATGATCCCCAGGTAGGCAGTATGCTCCCCAGGTAGGCAGTATGCTCCCCAGGGAGGCAGTATGCTCCCCAGGGAGACAGTATGCTCCCCAGGTAGGCAGTATGCTCCCCAGGTAGGCAGTATGCTCCCCAGGTAGGCAGTATCCTCTCCAGGGAGGCAGTATGCTCCCCAGGTAGGCAGTATGCTCTCCAGGGAGGCAGTATGCTCCCCAGGTAGGCAGTATGCTGCCCAGGGAGGCAATATGCTCCCCCCAGGGAGGCAGTATGCTCCCCAGGGAGGCAGTATGCTATCCAGGTGTAGACAGTATGCTCCCCAGGTAGGCAGTATGCTCCCCAGGTAGGCAGTATGCTCCCCAGGTAGGCAGTATGCTCCCCAGGGAGTTGAGATGGAGTAGGAGTAATGGAAAAAATAACCCGGTGATCAAGAGTAACAAAGCAACTTCATCTTAACCTGGAAAGGCAAGCGAGGACATCAAAGCAGTAACATCCGATCACGTGTTCCAACTAAAGTGGAACATCCAGGGGTTAACTCATGCACAGAAATGGACTGGTCGCAAAACTTCATATCTAATCCACTAAAAGTACGCCTACTCTTATCATTAGTCAAACAGAAAAATGAACACCAGCTCCCCTCACGCCATTCCTTCCGGCAAGGGGATCTTCTTATGAAGTTTCCAGTGTTGCCAGAAGCTGTTGTATCGTCATGGGAAAGGCCACGCCCTTTGAAGACGGGACGCTGTGAAATGAAACCGCCTGTTGAATTATGGTTAGAGGCGCACATCTGCATTATTCAAATGTCAAAGTGCAGCTGTGAAAGTCTGCCTCGCTCCCTCTGGCGACGTTGTCTTCCACAAAACTGAAACTTTACAGAGAAAAGAGTTCCAATATCCGCATGCTGTCCCGCCCGTCTGAATAATCTGCACGCCTGGCGCTGATAAGACGTTGAGATATTGAAATAATGTCGTCTCTCTTTGGCGAGATTCCATCGCTCCTCCTTTTGCAACTCCTGACGATGGAAATGAACCCTTGACTTGCTCACATTCCAACCGAAACCGGTGATTAAAAACCAAGGGCCTTTCATACCCTATGAAGTCTGATAGGCTAAAAAGTTTCACCCATCTGCCTATCTATCCATCTCTGTATAAGTGTAAGTGGTCCTGCCGGCAACCAGTAAATTGAGATTAAAACAAGACGATGGAAATTACTTTGAACGCATAGGGCTGGGAAAATTTAGGTTGAAAGGTCCCACCCCCCCTCTCTCCTCAGAAATTATGTGTAATTGGAACTAAGGGGTTAAAAGCATTCGTGAGTGCTTTGAAGCCAACACTTTGTCCTCCCTGTATCTTGGCGTCTGAAGAAAGATGCTGGTATCCCCATTGCCAATGTGGTCGGCTGAATGCGCAGATAAATGTGTGCCACGTACATTGTCAGGAACTTTGGATGAATGCGATATCTCGTATTTAAGGAAGTACATGTATTTTGCACATGCATCTTTTGTAGTATCGAACCATTTTCTCAAATTGGCCGCCATGTTTTCGAAATAAGTTCGTAGTTCTAATCGGGGTCATGCAACAAACATTTGAAAGTTTGCCCGTTTGACTTTTTTCTTTCGACAGATTATTTTAACTTTTTGAAAAATGCATGTATGAAGAGAGCTTTATTGCAGACATATTGAAGTACTCCGCATTGTCATATAAAATATAACATACTCCTCCTGTCAAACTGTTCTGTAAGAAACACCGTTTGGTATCTGCAAGCGTGGACCACTGTTGATGATGCTGGTTATGAAAATAACTGTTTTCACAGCAGTCAGGTCGTGAACATGTAAGTATAAACTATGAATGCCCTGGGACTTTTGATGTCAGAAATGAACATTGGCCTCAGCCAGAAAGTATCATACCCCGTTAATACAAGGAAGTGTGTTTTGAAGTTACAGTAAGTCTGTCACTTGAGTCGAAGTGTGATATTTTCAAACGTACGTTATGTGCTAAGCGTGGCAAACCTGCAAAGGCCTTTGCCATCCAGACATTTGACAAAGAATTGACCACAGATTACTTTAGAAGAGGTTGACCGACAAACAGACAGACTGACAGCTATCCATGCGGACCATCAGACTTTCAGACCCATAGATAAACCCACGGGCAGACACACAAACACATACACGCACGCATACACACACACACACACATACACACACACACACACAAACACACACACACACACAAACACACACACACACACACACACACACACACACACACACACACACACACACATGCACATTCAAGCACGCAGAAACACACACAGAGAGACGACCAGATCTTGAGGCAGTCTTAGTGATAGAGCCACGATCACATGCACGCACGAAAACACATTCGCAAGCATACATACAGATTTACATATAGCCACTTTTTATCGCACAAGTAACAGATTTTAAAACCGAGTTACCCGGTGGAAATACAAATTACCCTCTGTTTGAACGCACAAAGTGCAGCTGCTTCACATCGTATCTTTTTTCAATCGTGACACAGAAATGTACAGTGTGAATTTTTCGCGCGTAATTATGTACACAAATCGGAAATGTAGTGCTGTATCCTGGTATCTATTCATAGCCCTAAAACCCAGGAAAAGAAGAGACACTTCCATGAAGCAGATTTTTAAGTGCGGTCTCAGAGATGCACCTGCTGCGACCATTCCTTACTTCTACACACCTTTGCATCCGCCACTTTGTAATGGGCTAATGGCCTACGCAAATGAACTGTTCTCTTCTGTACTCAGTGGGAAAACTTCCATCAGGATGTGTAAATAGTGTTATTGCTTCAGGAGCTGACTCCGAAAGCACCAATACCACATTTTCCAGCTAATGAGGGGATATCTGGGGCGGGTTTCAAAATGCGAAGATCTCGGTAGATCTACGTAGATCTCGCCGAATGGGCAGTTTCATTCTTTGCTTGCTAGCGAGCCAATCGAAGACGAGCGTAGTTTGAGCGAGGCAGCTTGAGAGGTGCCTAGCTTTTAAGATTCGAGACAAAAGTTTGGCGTGGATGCGTTGACCTGCATTCGATGTGTAAACTGTAGGAGGTTTCACGATCTGTTAATGCATTCAACATACACCTTTGATAAATTAATGCTGTGCATGGCTTATATTTTCTTTGGATGGGTTGCTAGTATCTCGAAATAGAGCGTTTTCTGACTGAACCGGCAACACGTCGGCCATTGAAATGTGGCTAGTTCACCTCTTGTCGTGACGTCTACGCATGCGCATTACTTCGTCACGTTGGGTAGTTTCTTTTTTAGCTAGCTCTTACTGCGAAGCAAGATCTTGCGACAAAGATCGACTACCTATTTTGAAACCCGCCCCAGGACTGCCTCGGATGTTTGTTTGACAATATAACCTGTGGTAGATTATCCATTTATTTAGGAAAAGGTGTAACTTGATAGACTTGCGGTTTTGTTCATTGTTGACATTGGCACATGCATAATAAGTACCTAAAGGCTAGTTCGCGTAACATTGCTTTGATGCTTTGTGTTATTCACACTGAAATGACTGACCAACGATAGATGAAGCTAATCTACATAGGGATCTCCGTAATAGCTTGTGTGTTTATAACGGCTTGTAACTCATTACTCATACTTCATTTAGTGCATCTTGTGGCCTCTTTTGACAGGAACGAATATCTATATGGGACTAACTATGGTTTGCAACATATGAAGTAGTCAACCATTGACAGGCCTTTCTAGAGTTTCACGTATCTCATTAGGGTACCTGATAACTGCAGCCATGACACTGCTACTGCCACGGGTAGGGCAATCTTGGTGGACAGGATCCATCACTCAATAGGCTTCGACCAGGCACGTGACTGAAGGTGTCCCCTGCCCCACTCCTAACAAAGCAATTTCTTTTTATGGGAGAGCAAGCAAAAGGGCGGGAGAATAAATATCATTTTGTGACGGTAATGAATTAGGCAAGTGATATGCATTTCGTACATTCAGGTCTTGATTAATATGAATTAATGAGAATATCGTGCTGTTTGATTGGTCAGGGACAGAGGAGTGGTGGTGGTGGTGGTGGCGGTGGCGGTGGCGGTGGCGGTGGCGGTGGCGGTGGCGGTGGCGGTGGCGGTAGCGGTGGTGGTGGTGGTGGTGGTGGTGGTGGTGGTGGTTCAGAAGTTTGGGAATGAAAGGGAATGTTTCTTTGTAAGAATTTCGTCAAGAACACGAAGATAAAACTATACCGTGATCTTATTAAGAATCAAATGTTTCAATATGCGTGAAGTTTTTCCTTTCCCCACCATTGTGGTGCTTCTGGCACTAAATGTTTCAGTGATTTCTCAAACTCTGACGTATAAACGAAGGTAATGCAATGCAGTTTGTTGTTGTTGTGAAAATGTTATCGATGTTTGGCCATTTCGCCAAGAGTGGCTATTTTTCAATGAAAAGAAAATCACTGTATAATGAAATACTACCAAAGTGGCAACTATTTAATGTGGACAACGGTGTACATGTAGACTACACTGTCAAGCATTGCCTGAGATTCAACGACGTTGCAGCCCATTAGCTACCTGAATGTGACCATAACTTTTCAAAAACCAGGTCAGTTCTGGTGCGGAAAGACGTGTGCGTGCCACACCCTCGTTAGTGCCGTCCTGGCCGCCCCCCCGCCATGTTTTTCTCCCACGGAGAGTAACGTGTGGCCGCATCCACGTCTCTGGGGGACTTATTCCTGGTGTCTGGTGGAACAAAACGTCCAGTGCATTTTTACTGTAAGAAACACACGATGCTT
>JAWQFJ010004547.1:15000-17500 GCA_034096865.1 Theodoxus fluviatilis | reverse complement strand
TCCTGTCGTGTCCTCGCTCTCTCTCAGTTGCTGGACGTCAGTCTATACTTCCCATTAATCTCAATTCGGCTGAAATGTTTAATTAGTTCTGCCTCCAAGACACAGACAATTTGCGAGTATACTCGTCCTCTCCGTCGCAGTCTATCCGCAGTCTTCGTCGTAGAGGTTCTGGCATCCCGACCAGATTGCGATAACAAAACTGTGTGAAAGAACCCGCTGAATCCTTGAGAGAACTCAAACGGTGTATTCTTCATCCTTGTTCGTGTGCATATATTTCTATGCTAGTATTTCTTTTCTTTCCCCAGACTTGCATCTTATGTTCATAGAAGCATACCATGCACATTTGTATATCAGACCTGTCGCAGTTACTTCTTTACACATGAAGGGGAAGTGGAGAATGAGTTGAAATCACGTTGCTGGCACAGCACTGAACTTCGCGCAGCCTCCCATGCTAGCAGCGCAGTTGTCTTCAGGTTGTGTTGTGAAGCATTACACAGGCCTTATAGTTATAGCTTAAATTACGCGTGCCAATAACAATTGTGTCTTGATTTATTGCACTCTGTGACAAAAATGTTCCTTGAGGTTACCGGTACTGATTTGTTTACACGGAGCTATTCACTGGATCCAGTATAGCGATGCATGCTCGTTTAGATGAATCATTTTTGTACACGCCTGGAACTCCTTGAACATTGTTCTCATGGATTTCTTGGAAACAGGAAGTTTGGCAAGAGACCAACGCCTTCATGTTTTGTACTGTTCAAAACAAAAATTATTTTCTCCATCAGTGCTTCGGCTTTCATTTGTCCTCAACATTTGGTTGTAGTCCTACAAAGGTGCATATGCATCTCGCATTTTCTCTCATTTTGATCCAAACCGGCACTTTCGTAGACGACGAAACGACTACTGGAAACATTGTGTTTCGTGGCTGACTCGTATTGACCCTCCTAGCGCTGCAGCAATCGAGCGGGATACCACCAAGGCAGAGACCTGAGAATGCCACAGGTGCCATGTCGAGTTACCATGATGATAGAAACTCTAACAACGTCAAATGCATTGTTTTGCGACCATCTCATAATTTCAAGTCACACGCTGACTTCGTTATCAGCCAGTGGATTTATGGGAAAATGACCAGGAAACTACATTCCAGAGTGTGAGCACTGAGGAAAATAGGTTGCGGGATTACAACCCGGAAGTCATATATCTTGCATATATCGCCTGGGTTTTGAAACACTTCCAATGTTTTTTTGTTTATTTTCCCACTCATATGAACGATTAATGAATCCTTGTACGTTTCTCTGTTGAAATGTTTACCGAAAGAATGTGTTTGTGTTGGGAATGAACTATGTGTTTGAAATGGAGAACTACAAGAAATCGCAAATCAGACGTATTTGAATATCATATTCATCAAGTTTACAATACAGATCATCATATTCCTCTTTACCACCTGACTGCGACAGCAAATATAGGCGACAACACTTAATACGCATAACCTGTATTATTTTTGCGACAAAAAGCACTGCAAATCTCTACAATGGCTATTTTGGCATGTGTCTTTGGTGTGACCTTGCAACGTACGTAATCTACACAAGGAAAAATCAACATGATCTTCAATAGTCTGTCTTCCTCACAGTTTTTGCGTCCGTTTAGCTTCCTGTCTCGCCCTGTGTCGACATAGTAACGAAAACCAACGAGAAGTAATGCCTTGTTCCATTCGTCCTTGACCGAGATTCCGCCACAGACTCTCGTACGTTCGAGGCTAATATAGTATATTTGTAATGGCGCTGGTAGCTTGAGAAAGAAAGGCATGCTTTTCCCAGAATATGATCAACGTAAGGTCATCTCATTATCCGCCAATGAAAGACAGCCATTGGTTTTCAATTAAGTAGTAGCATGGAAATACATTTCTCAAAAGGCCTGCAGTTTTCTCAAAAGCTGTTACAGAACCCCTTAATGACCATTTTGGAACCTGCTAACAACGGCCTGGCTTCATGCAGAAGACCAAACAGACTTCTGAGTGGCGCTCAGCTATCGGGAAGATAACATTCGTCTTGAACCACAGGCACTGGAAGGTGGGAGACGAAGATATTGCCGTATGGCCGGGATGCGAGGATCTCTCCATCTGCCTTCCGGGAAGCATTTATTGCGGCAATTACTTTCCAGGAAGATGTTATCTGGAAGAAAAACTTCTCCAACCTCGGTTGTTTACGAATGGCACTCGAAGCAAATGGCTACACCAGGCTTGGGGGACTCCGTACAGAGTGATAAGCGGTGTCGTGTTGGGCTGTAAATTCTTTGATGAGCTTGGACAGACGGGCAGGATGGATAACGTCTGTACATCCGAAATGGTGTCGGGAAATTTTTTTAATGCAATGATTTGTAAAACGAAACAAATATATGTCAAGGAGAAGAGAAAATAATTTACTGAGAAATCATCCGAAGTATGTCTGTAAATCATCGCTTGGTCATCTGGTTTGTGTGTGCGTGTATGTGTGCGTGTGCG
>JAWQFJ010004547.1:0-10000 GCA_034096865.1 Theodoxus fluviatilis | reverse complement strand
AAGATTCATATTTATCGTGTCTCCTAGCAACCATTCCACCTTCCAGATCTGAATCGTTCACCGCAAATGTAAAACACCACTAACCAAACCATGAATTCTATGAAATACGTCAGAAGTAATCCACATTTCTGTGTGAACGTTTAGAATACATTTCGACGACGTAAACGATCAGCCACTCACATTTAATACCGACTAGAAGCCAAATAGGATGGAGCCGAGTCTGCTGGTTTACCTCCCCCGGACCAGTTTAGCTCTGAAGAATGAATTCAGGCGGCCATTTTGCCCTGGGCATCGGAAGAAACCCAAGCGTCTTTCCACGGGCGTGTTCGCGTGAGATTAGGCGAGACGGTTTAATCTGCGGAGCCCGGTCGGCCTGTCTCAGCGAGGCTTCAATGCCGCTCCGCAAGCAGACCGTGGTCTGCGCAGCCCGTGGTCTGCGCAGCCCGTGGTCTGCGCAGCCCGGGGTCCTCACAACATCATTCGCAAGATCGATGGCGAATCAATCCCGTCGGGCGTCGCCATGTGGTGCAACTTCCGGCCACGTCATCTGGCACTTCCGGTTCAAGTATGGGGCAAGGAAATGGAAAAATTGGCTGATCAGAGGCCCCTCCCCCCGACAGCGGTTCAGCAGTTAGTCATTGGGCAAAGAGAGGTGACCGGAGTAACTCGGAGTCTACGTCTGCCTTGTCAGCACCCGGAAGCAGGCTCGTCTCCCCCTTTACCTCGAAAAAAAGCCTTGACAAGTTGGAGAGGGCAGGCCAATGGATGCGTTCATGAACCTTTCGTTGCCGCTCAATGTCCACCATTAGGTTGGGTCGAGAGCCACTTGATGTCAGAATGACCCCCAAAGTGATAAAGTCAATTCAAACCAGCGATGAATGCAATCTGATGAAACAGATCAGTTGTGCCGGATCGGCCTTCGTGAGTAAACCATTATTTTCAAATGTGCTGTTTGGAATTGTCAATCACTACTGGCAAACGAAGGGACAAAGCGTCAGATAATGCGTTTTCAGACGATCAGTGCGTGCGATGATAACAACTTTGAAGGGAAATTAGTGGTTACAGTCGCACGAAAATGTATGTGACCCCCGCAACTAAAATAGTCGTTTGTTACGTATCGGTTGTTTTGAGTCTTGCATGCACTGAGAAATATGAGAAAATAAGTTTTCTAGGGAAGCAAGACTCGTAAAAATGCACTCATTTACAGTTATGCGCATTTAGAGATCCCTGTAGCTTGCGTTGTGAGAAAACTGCATGAGCAGTCATTTTGCGATTTGTTTTGTTGGCGTGATATGCAGCTTGTTGAAGCTTTCTGCTGGCGATCATATAAATGGCAGACGATGAGATTCACTCGCTTTTGAAGCAAGGGTATTCCTTGCTCCTTCCGTGAGTCTATCTGGCCAGATTTTGCATGAATATGAGATGCATGAAATTCGCCCTTATTGGATTTTATTTTCAATAAATCAATCAAAACATTATGATACTATTTATCGTTTATATTATTACTTATAATCAGAGCTTGAATATTATCAAAAGGCAATTATGTACAAAATAGATGAGAATGTAGTAGCCAAAACAGTGGACATTTCAAAATCGATTGTCTTACCCCTGTCGAAATGATGTAGAGTAAGAAGCGACTGAGTTTGTGGGCCAGGGCGCTGTGCAAGCAAAAGCCGAAAAGGTGGTGGCTTTTGTAGCAAAGACAAAATGGCGGTCCCTGCACCAGGAAGCCATTGAGTGTAGGGTGGCTGGGGAGACCCATGTACAAGACACACAGCTGAGGCCAGTAAGGGGATGGGGATGCCCTAGCTGAAGGTTAGAGTTCTTCCTCTTTTCTCTCCTCAGGCATTGGCGAGGCGGCAACGGCCGCATCTCGGTCAAAGACTGATGCATACAAATGTCTAGATGACTAATAAAGTACAACGAGTAGAGAAAAATAACTAGGGTCCCTCAAAGTCGACAAGATGGTCTGTTAGAAGTACAAGTATCGACTCATCTTCAGCGTCAGTTTATCTGATCAGTTCTGAACCAAAAGGGCAACGCAGTATTGTGAAAACGTTCTGGACTTTGCTCATCCGGAGAAAATGCCATAACAGAAGTGGATAGTCAAATTGAACGGAGGCGTCTCGTCGGCGACAGGGCTGGTCACGGAGCAGCCAAGATCTGCTTTGATCCGTTGAACCCTTCTCCCGGCAGAGGGAAACGACCCAAAACTACAGACTTGGTCAACAGTGAAAAGCTTGGGTCTGTCTTCTGGAAACCGGCAGTCACGTTGGCAGAGTTTGAAGAGGACATCAAACAGTTTGGTCCCAGACTTCAAAGCTTCCTGCTCTGTTTGAAGCTCCTGCTTTCGGCAACTCTCTCCTCTTCTTTATTACATATAGGCTGTATGGCTCAAGGGGTACTTTCGGAAGTGCGGTCGGTATTTGTGCGCCTCCCCGAAACTTTCTGGGCTAAGATTTTCCTAGACACGAATGGGATTTCCGAGGAGGAAATGGGATTATGGCTTATTCTGAGACGTTAGCGCTGTTTCGGGCTCGTATTCAGAGGGTCTCCACTGTTAGCCTTTTCTCACTCAGTTCCCAACTTTTGCAGATGTGACTGCCTTAGTTCGAGTGATCTGGCACCTCGTTTCGACGCAATAACTTTCTGTTGTTTGAACAGCATCGTTACGATCGTCTGGTTGACTCTATCGTGCCTGTGTAACAGTATGTCTGCATTCGTTCGTGCGCATTAATGCAGCAATAGAAATGGTGTCCTTTTCCCGCAAAACTTAAGGAGGCAACTATTTTTGAGTTTCTTGTCTAGCGCTTATATATATTGCTTGTGTTTTGACTGTGACGAATTGCATGGAACAGATGCTTCCTAGATTTCCTAGATTTACATTACAGTTGTAAACAGGTCTAATATATATCGACCTTCCGCAATTTCAGATGTTGTCAGAAACTTCAGTGATGAAAACGTGTGCTTTCCCGGCTCTTTCAGTTCCTGCTCCAACTCTATCGGTTCTTGCTCCACCTCTACCTGCTGCCCCCTTTTGTTCCTCTTCCTACTTTTCCTGCCCCATCTTCATCTACCACCTACTTTTCCGATCCAATAAATGTTACACTCACTGTTGTTAATGTTTTTACTGATGCTCCCAGTGTTACTGTTGGCATTGTTGCTGGGATGTCTGCTGCTGGCGAAGTTGTAGTTGTAGAGGAGCACGTAGAAAGGCTCGTGTTCATGGTCAATTATTTAGGGGACACAGATGTGTTTAGATCGTAGTGATGGGAAACAGCAGTTAAGTCATCCTGAGCAGGTACTGAACCCCGGCACCTAATCGCCTCGCACAATTGCCGAACAGGTCGAGCCACAAACCAAATCTTAAAGAAGACGAGTTCTTCAGCGTAATAGTCGTTTGCCTGCGGTCCATGTAATCTTGAAGGAGTATCCTCCCCGGCAAGGGGAGACACTGACAAAACGAAACCCACTAAAACGCTGATGAACACGTCTTTTTAAGATCGCGATTTGGCGCGTAGTGGCTCGACCTGTTGGCGTTTGTGCGAGGCGATCAGATGCTGTTGTTCAGTCCGTGCTGGGGATGACGTGACTGTTAGATTCCATCTCCGTAGCTGTCGTTGATGAAGCTGCCAGTAAGCATGTACCTGCTGCCCTTATTCTCGGCAGGACCTGTATCTGTGATGACATCTTTGTGTGCTTCTTCTGTTGTTGCAACTATATCTGCTTCTTCTTCTACTGGTGTAGGCAATGCTGGCACTGGTGCAACTGCTGTTTTGCTGCCAGTGCTACTGGTTATGCTGTTGCTACTGCCACTGTTGTTGCTGCCACCTCTAATGGTGATAGTGATGCTAGTACTGCTGCAGCAGCTGCTGCCATAGCTACTGCTTCTGCTCCTGTCCCTTTGCTGCTGCTGTTGCTGATGTATTCCCTGCTGCAGCTATTTCAATATCTTGTCTCGTTTACATGCCTGGGGTACAATTGAGACGATCCGTGCAGAAGCAAGCGCTTCTACTGGACAAGTCATGGAGGAGACCTTTTCCATTCACCCAAAGGAATCTGGATCGATCTGGGGAGGAGATCCTTTTCCGCCCTGTGCACACACAGATCTCATTCCTCGTGTTGACTTGGGAGGGGATGACACTCCAAAGAAAACATCGCCACAGATCGCCAGCAATTGGGTCCACTCCCCGTGAGGCTCTGTCTGTAGTTTAACATGGTGTCCACGAATGGCTCAATTCCACCGAGTCCTCAAATGCCCGTGATTTGCGTGGACGGTAAATACTTGAACGCCTGTGCATGTTTTCTTAACTAGCATGAGTTAGATTACTTTTTGTTTTTTCCATCAAAAAAGTTCAGATATCAATCGCCGTGTAGTGCTTTTCGAGCAGCACCCACAAAGAGGAGCTCGATCACATGTTTGTCACGTTTGGTGTTGCTTGTCTTCGTCAGGAAAAATTACATTTCTCTCTTAGCGAACCACCTTGTCAGGTAGTTTCGCGTTATCGGCGGCTCTGTAGCGGCTTAAATCTCCCTCAGTTCACAGAACGAGCGTGACAACTTCATCCGATCCAATCTCTGAATTTCGCTGCAAGTATGACAGCGTTGACTGGTGGCCGTTCCAGCGAGAAGACACTGTGTTGACATTGTAGAGAGGTTTTCCTTGTTAGCGGAGAGAGCCCTTTTCCACGTGGCTAGTCCGAGGGGGACTGAAAAAAGCGTGACACAAAATCATTCACGGCAACTGACTGGTTAGTGCCCATTGCTGTGACAGGAAGGGCGTTAGCAAAACAACTTCGATGTTGCACGCTTTTCATTTCCCCCTCATTCAGTGGACAAAAGGGAGGCCACAATTTCAATGGCACTAATCTTATTCTGCAAAAGAATAGTGCCTGTCTGTGGCATAACGCGGTATTGAAGGCGCTTTTCACCAATGTTTCGATGATCAAATTGGATCAGGCCATTTATTTGAAAATGATTATAAAAACTAGGACACTGTTTTCTGTCTAATGAATCTTCTGTCTGTGGTCCTCGAAAGTGCGCGTGGCGTCAAGACCAGACTGGGACAACAACAACAGCCGAGTGGTCAACGCGCTTGACGTGCAGTCGTTTGCGACGAGAGGGTGTGACGTGCGAAGCTGCGCGGCTCCCGGAATTCTTGAGCAAAATGCTTGCTCATATTGCCTCTCCTCACCCAGGTGTAAAGCCAGGTATATTAGAGTGCAGTGATTGCGCTCTGTAGAGCAATTAACACTTGTATGCGGCCATGAACCAGTATCGGGTTGGAATCCTCCCCAGGGAGTGGAGTTGGTGCTGGTATGTGATTGTATGCGTCTTAAATGTCTGTCCCTGTGTTTGTGTCAGGTCCCAGTGAAGTAGTGATCAAGCGACCGTGTGATCACGTGGTAAAAGTTTAAGTGGCTTGAGACCCAGACATGAGTGATGGGTCGCTATTTAAAACCACACCTTTAACAATAACTACATCAAGAACAAGAACAATGATGAAGATAATGATGATGATGATGATGATGATGATGATGATGATGATGATGATGATGATGATGATGATGATGATGATAATGGTGATGATGATGATGATGATGATGATGATGATGATGATGATGATGATGATGATGATGATGATGATGATGATGATGATGATGATGATGGTGATGATGATGATGATGATGATGATGATGATGATGATGATGATGATGATGATGATGATGATGATGATGATGATGATGATGATGATGATGATGATGATGATGGTGATGATGATGATGGTGATGGTGATGATGATGATGATGATGATGATGATGATGATGATGATGATGATGATGATGATGATGACGATGACGATGACGATGACGATGGTGATGGTGATGGTGATGGTGATGATGATGATGATAATGATGATGATGATGATGATGATGATGATGATGATGATGATGATGATGATGATGATGATGATGATGATGATGATGATGATGATGGTGATGGTGGTGACGATGATGATGGTGATACTGATGATGATGGCTGGTTCCTCGGACCAGAGAATCACTGGGGACGAAGTCTCTGGCAACATGCTGTCTGGTGAGAGTGAAGACCAATTTGAGCGGTACACTCTGGCATGTATTGGGCGTAGAAATCTCCACGTAGGGGGCTCTGGGCAGCCGATATTTTCCTCCGCCTGCGTTTATCTTCTACGCTCTCTGTTCTCACTGTTTCGAAGGCCTCAGAGCCTCGCTTTGACAATGCCATCCGCCTGTTCCTGTCTTTGGCAATGCTCTCCAAGTCTTCCTCTGATATTACATTTTTAGCTTTAATACACATGCATGTAATTTATTTCGATGAGTTTCACCCCTGGTCGCCACTGGTCCGGGCATGTAAGTCGGAACAAAATGATCGACGTTCGAGTATTACACTCTTCGTCAGGACAAAACGAACATAACAAACGAAATGGGAAAACAGAACAAAATCCCAGTGTCAATGATTCAATAACTGAACAACTGGATCTACCCTCATCTTACCATCTAGCCGAAAAAGTTAACTGCAAGGCTCAGCCACACAAAGGCAACTGATCCGACCGTTTAATATGGAAACGACAATTAGATCGGTACATGGTTACATAAATTGACAACTGTTAACTGACAATTGACTCGGTGGAAAACACAGCCTTGGTGATGGAGAAAAGAAGAGGAAGGCTGTAGAATAATTATTTTTCGTTTCAACGTCTTTAATGGAAAAACCGCCTCTCACCGAATGATGTGACTTGTGGGGGATTCCAGATCAGTTCTTTTAACCAGCTCGAGCGTTTCCTTTGTCCTCCTCGTTCCCAATCTCCAACTACCTCTCCGGCGCTACCTCACCTCCGATTCCCGAATTTTCTTTCTTTCTTTTCTCTCCACCTTTGGAGTTCATCCAAAACCACGAGGTCACAGAGCAGGGCGGGCAGCACAGATGCCACCAACCTTTGCAGACTGCCAGGGTTTAAAGAGTTAGTTCAACTTCGCGAAGTCACAATAGTGACTGCGAGGAACACACTTTTCGTTTTTGTCATCTTCAGTGTCATACTGCACAGCGCAGGGACACAACAAACGAGAGTGAAAGAACTCACAAGTCTCGGTCCCTTCATCCCGTTACATGTATACATATAGTCAACACTAGAGAAAACTCTACCTTTTCAGCCCCCGCAATCATGACGACATTAGAGCCGAACGCTACAGTATTGAAAATGTCAATAAAATGCATGTAGCTCTCGAGAATCAACTCAACCCTTGCTTTAAAAACTACACTATAGAACCGAACGCTGCAGTGTCAAAACTGGTACAATTTCTAAAACGTGCCTAGTCCAGAGCAGACTGAACAAAAACAGGGCTACCGCCGCCCACACTCTGATGCGTGTAGTTAAAACGAGGGTCAACTCGAATCTAGCTTTTGAAATTACATCTTAGAGTCGAACGATGCAGTTTTAAAGCGGCCCCAGAGTCGAAAGCGTGCCTAATCCAAGAGCAGACTGAATAAAGACACCCACCCACACTCTGATGATTCAGAGGCTATGTAAGAGAGTCAGTACACGCACTTGTAACATTAATAAATGTGATGTGATGAGGTGATTTGAGGTGCAGTCCAAGGCACGACTGATAACGCATTCCACCAGCTGAGATTAGGAACAGCAAGGAATCACGGGAATGACTTGTCTTTTAGGTCGAAAGTACCTATTAATTTGCCACAAAAGTAGCGATGTTCTACGTCTCTCGTGGCTCACGACCTATTTCCGGGCAGTTTTCCGTCTGAGTAAGTTTTTCCTGAGACAGTTTTTTTGCCTTACGTACATAAGTCTCCCTGGGCTTTTAAGTGGCATGTCCTTCAGAACCTCTCTTGATCGATTCGTAGACGCATTTATACATGGAGAAAAAGATGGTTGATTTTCACCGTGCCAAATGCCTGTACGAACGACTCGGATGATCAGGACAAGAAAAACTAAGACGTTTTTCTTTCTAAAAAGTTAGTGTTATCAATGTCAGAAGACTGGCAGAACATCACTTGTTGACCCAGAAGTCCGGCACCCACGACCTTCCACGTTGGCCCTCCATGTTAACGTCAACTTGTTGAGATGTGTGGGATTAGGATGTCAATAGTGAGTCTTTTCTACACACACACACACACACACAAACACACACACACACACACACACACACAAACACACACACAAACACACACACACATATGCACACACACATACACACGCGCGCACACACACATACACATACACATACACACGCACACACACATACTCACACACATACACACGCGCGCACACACACACACACACGCACACACAAACACACACATACATACACACACATACTCACACACATTCATACACACACATGCACACACGCACACACACACATTCACACACACACACAAGCACACACACAGATACACACACACACGTGCACACACAGAGGCACACAGACACACACGCGCGCACACACACTCACACACACAGCGCGCTCACACACAAACGCGCGCACACACACTCACAACACACTCACACACACACACACACACACACACACACACACACACACACACACACACACACACACACACACACACACACACACATTGAATCACAGTGCCCACGGCACTACCTCAATGGGAGACTCAATATTCCCCTCAAAAACCGTTTCCAACAACAGAATCACCGAAACTGTTAACGGTTGTAGAAACTGGCCGAAAAAGGATGATTTTTATTCAGTCCCTTCGTTTCATCCAATAACGGACAAGAATGGAAAATATAATTGGTGCCATTCTCATTGCTATCAATAGTTTTTTCACGGGAAAGCCATTTAATCGTTGCATTTACTTCAGACCTGTGCGTACAATCACCTTGAAGGCAACTTTTCAAATGTCCATATGAAATGTTTGCGTATGTTTGTGCACAAAATGGATACATACGCACACATGTTGGTGCAAGCCACAGAGTTTTGAGTGCATAACATTTATTTTCAGTAAGAGCAGTGACATCGGCGCCCTGCTTGGTGTGTTCTACTCTTGGCAGTGGCCATGTAAAAAGTGAGGAGTGATGGGTGATGAGAGAGCCTCAGCCCGCCTGGAACCGGCTGGAAGAGAGCCTCTGCCAGGGGGTGGTGGAATGTTGAACAGCCAGCTTGCCTGCCAGCCTGCTTGCCTGCTTTGCTAAAGTGTGGTGGCCTGTCTTGTTGGAGAGCAGACCGACTCCTCTCCGAAGAAGAAGAAGACGGAGGAGCCAGTTCCCTCGACACGGCCCAGAAGAAGAAGAAATGCCGGAGAGAGAGAGAGAACGAAAGAATGCCCAGTTCAACTGTTTTCATCGACTGTGGTGATTTCCCTCCCGGGTCACCGGCTGCAATGTCGGTGCACTCAGACCCCCTCCCCCCCTAATTTCAACCCCTGTGCTGGCGCGGTGAGCGCGGGGTATAAGTCCGTGCTTCTCCAACTGCACGTTTTCATCGAAAGGGTCAGATAAGTACACTTAGTTAATTACCTCGGCTCGGGCAGACATCTTTCTTTTCATTGTTTGTATTACTTGTCTCGCTTCAATTTGTGGAAATGAATTGATTGCTCCTACTTGCATTCTATGCATTTTTGTGGCGCTGGGCGCCCATTCACCGTTCACAGGTAAATGCATTTATGAAAATTAAACTACTTCCTTTGAATTGATACTGTTTTTGCCATTGCTTCATTTAGACAATTACCATCTAGCGTTTGAATGGAGGAGTGAAGGTGCGTGCTCTAGTTCTTCCCCTAGACATTTAAACGAGTTAATTTGATTAAAGAACGAGTACGTCTGTCTGTCTGTCTGTCTGTCTGTCTGTCTGTCTGTCTGTCTGTCTGTCTGTCTGTCTGTCTGTCTGTCTGTCTGTCTGTCTGTCTGTCTGTCTGTCTGTCTCTCTCTCTCTCTCTCTCTCTCTCTCTCTCTCTCTCTCAGTTTAATAGATAAGTTTAA
>JAWQFJ010004546.1:35000-36527 GCA_034096865.1 Theodoxus fluviatilis | reverse complement strand
TGTAGATTTTAAAAAGCGCTTGATAAAATAAACAGAATGTTCTTTGGGAAATCATCCGGTATGAAAAGGAGATTGCTCCAGATGCTTCAAGCAATGTATTTTGATGTTCAAAAATGCGTAAGATGCAACGGTCGCTACAGTGACTCATTTGCATATACCCGAGGATTGAAACAGGGGTGTAAAATGAGCCCGGTACTTTTTGCCCTTTTAGTGAACTATGTTGCCAAGAGTGTGGTTAAACATAGGAAGCATGGCATACAGCTTTTGCCTGAGTCCACGGTCATATATATGTTGTTGTGCGCGGATGACATTGTTCTTATCTCGGACACAGTTGTGGGTCTGCAAAACCAACTGAATCATCTCAAAGAAGGTTCTGACACAGATGGTCTTCATGTAAATCAACAAAAACCAAAAACCATTGTCTTCAGGAATAGTGGTTATCAAGCGAGCCATGAGAAGTGATATCTAGGTACAGAGGAAAGTGAGACTGTTAACGAATACATATATCTTGGAGCACCGTTTACTTTGAGACTGTCCATAAGTATGTTACAGTCTGATCTTGTATTTAGAGCAAAAGCAGGCATATGATCCAACTGACCAAATGCTTACGCAGCTTGGGAAATAGTTCACCGGATGTGTACTTCAGAATGTTTACTACCCAGATACAGCCTCTACTTTTGTATACATCAGAGCTGTGGGGCCTATTTAGCTGTTCGGTGGTGGAATCTGTACATCTACAAGCCATGAAAAGATTTCTAAATGTTCCTTCGCAAGCTCCTAACTTGATGATGTATGGAGAAATTGGAAGATATCCACTGTATATGCAACGCTACGTATTATCAAATTTTGGTGACGTGTGCTATAGATGGATGCTACTCGTTACCCTTACAAAGTTTATAAGATGATGCTTCTCTCCGGCAATTACGATAATTGGGCAGACAAAATAAAAGAAATACTGTAAAGATATGGATTTGCGGATGTATGGTGTAATCAGAATGTGCAAAACGAGTCGAAGTTCTTGCTAGAGATCAGAACGCGCCGTATCATTGAATACAGAAATGTATTGACAAATTTATTGGCAGGGAGCGGTAGATATGAGTTCTACAGATCCTTCAGGATAGACTGGAACAGAGAAAAGTATTTGTATGTATTGGATAAATAAGTTTTCCGAGATGTTTATGTCCATTTTAGGACAGGGTTTAGCAAAATGGAGCCGGTTTTACAAACGGGAGGTTTCGATGGTATAAGCCCGGATGCCGTAAGTACCCTATTCCAGCAGCTGTCGGAATAGTTCGGACGATTGCCATACGCTATTCCAGCGGTGTTTTACGAAGCACTGTAGCGACCAAAAGTTACCCCCTGCACAAAGTTACTCCGGAAGTCATCGCAGAGTTATCTGCGACGGACGTACTGATAATTCAACTCTAAAAAGATAATGCAAAAGCTTAAGAGATTTACGAAATATTTCGTAAACTGCGAGCTATTTTTGCAAAACAAAATTTATATGTATTCTGCACAAAACGTACT
>JAWQFJ010004546.1:20000-30000 GCA_034096865.1 Theodoxus fluviatilis | reverse complement strand
AGCAGCAGTAGCAATAGCAGTAGTGGCATCACTAGTGGTACCAGCAGCAGCTGTAGTGATAGTGGCAGCAACTCTAGTACCACCAGCAGCAACGATAGTAGAAGCAACAGCAGCGATAGTAGAAGCAACAGCAGCGATAGTAGAAGCAACAGCAGCAGTAGTAGAGACAGCAACAGCAGCGATAGTAGAAGCAACAGCAGCAGTAGTAGAGACAGCAACAGCATCAACGGTGATGGCGGCGGCGACAGCGGTTGGAGCACCAGCAGCCCAGTAGTTCTTGCGAAGGGTTTGTTGGAACTGCAGCTTCTCCTACTGCTGACACTGCCCACCACCGGCGTAGTCGCTGTCGTTCCTATTGTTGTTGTTAACAATGATGATGACGATGATGACGATGATGATAATGATGATTATGATTTCTTGCTTGATTGCTTGCTTGTTTGCTTGCTTGCTTGCTTGCTTGCTTGATTGATTGATTGATTTGATTGATTTGATTGATTGATGATGATGACGACGACGACGACGATGATGGTTATGGTAGTCATTATGAAGAGGACGACAATAACGACGATGACAGTGATGATGAAGACGACGACGATGACGACGACGAAGATAACGACGGCGGCGGCGGCAACGACGACGACGACAATGACAACGACGATGACGACGACGACGATGATGATAACTATCATTATAATGACGAAGACGACAACGTCGATGACGACGACGATGGCAATTAAAGTGATCAAAATTGACCTTGACGATGATGGCAAGGCAAATAGAACAACACAAATATGTGACGGAATCTAGACCAAGTCCCTGGCCTTTGCAGGCCGAGGTCATCAGCTACTCTGCACCACCAGAGGTGGCACGGGAAGCCACGAAGCTCGTCAAAGACCTGAACGAGCGGGTTTTCCAGGAGTCGCACGGGGCCTGGTCCATGGTGTCCATACTGGAGGGGGCAGCCACTGCCTTTTGCCAGGGACTTCTGGGCTCGGGCCTGGACAGGCTCAAGGGCAAGTTCGACATCGCCGTAGTGGATGTAACGCCGGTAATGAGATGCCTCTACCTGGTGCCTGCCTACCTGGAAATCCCCA
The DNA here is from genome assembly GCA_034096865.1 of Theodoxus fluviatilis. Lineage (NCBI taxonomy): Eukaryota > Metazoa > Mollusca > Gastropoda > Cycloneritida > Neritidae > Theodoxus > Theodoxus fluviatilis. Next base: position 28,906 of record JAWQFJ010004546.1, on the reverse strand, counting down.
TGGTCCTCGAGGGCGCATTCATGGAGCCCTTCGATTCCTTCTCGCCCTTCCTCGGTGCATTCTTCCCCAATCCTTTCGACCCTGGCTTGAAACTGGACACATTTTTAGGCCGGTTGAGGAACTCACTGGGATTCCTGGCCCTCAGAGGCGTAGAGCTATACTTCACGGATATCGTGGAAAGGACTCAGTGAGTTCAGTCCTCTGTGTGTCTTGCATTGACTGGGATTGTACATGAAGTGGTGTGCCTTTTCTTTAATTCTAGAGCACTCATGAGAAAATAGACAGTGAGTCAGTCCGTCTTTTTCGACACTCCAAAAACATGCTAAAACCCTGAGCAGCACCACGTTTCTGAATAATGTACACTTAGAAGGTCGTTTATTTTGCAGGTTGTGTCTGCGTGTACTGATGGTTTGTCTTCATGCCTGTCCATTTCAGTGCTTCTCTATGCTCCAGCGTGCCTGTCTGTGCGCATCTGTGCATGACGCTATACATGTGTGCGTGCATCCATATGTATCAGCCTGGACTAGTTCTGATCTCTGTAAAAGTGTTCCACCAATGCAGTATTTTGACACTCTACATGGCATCCGATCACATGGCTTCGATTTGACTTATTTACGTAGTGACTTCTTGAGTTTGACAGGATGGCTGGAATCTGATTGTTTGGGAGTGCTCATCATGTATTTGAACTTGTAGATCGCTCCGTCGTTGACTCAAGGTTAGATGTGCATACATATACATGTACATGCAGAGTCTACATTATTGCCATGAGATCAGATACTACAATGCGCCTCGAGACATCACGCCAATGAAATCAGTTTAGCCTCATACTTACATTGTACGATACGATGTGCTACCACGCAACATAGTGTCACACTGCATAACACAGCACACTATGAATTAACACTATAAATGCAAAACGACACAAAGCAGTACAAAACAATTATTTACACCACAATTATCTGCACCAAAACACAGAGCCATGCAGTGCAACCTCCAGACTGTAAAGCGCTTTGAGCACTCCAACGGGATGGGGACCAGCGCTTTGCAATACGCAGACACACATGTATTAAAAAAGTTAATAACTGGTCAAGAAGATGTACACAATCTTTTCATAGTTGCAAAAATTCAAATGTCTAATAATGTAATTTAAACTTGGCTTTCTAAAATCCACGAAAGGACAATGGGTGTTGCTATAGAAACATTTCCGGCATGCAGTTTTATGCCGCCTTGCTAAACACATGGATTCTGCAATTTGCAGGGTGGGGATGGGGGTGTATGTGTGTGTTTCAAAGTCACGTGAAATCAGCGCAAAACCTGTCAGGGTAAACACTTGTGATACACGTGTGATTAGAGGGTTCTGGCCATGAAACGTACCTACCATTATTTTTCTTTAAAAGCAGACACATTGACGAATTAATTCCCCGTAGCAACATGCTTTTTCCTTTCTGTTTGACATGCGCATGAAGAACTGGTCCTAACTTTTTAAAGATGATATATTCCTTCTCTGCTTCTTTATCAAAAGTCCGTTTTCCCTTCTTTTTGCTGACTGTCTCACCATCTGCCGCGCGGACTTATGCTCGTACTCGTGTTTGCCGTCTGCGTGGTGCAGGTTTGGACTGGGGAAGAGGTTCGAGTCCCTGTCTGAGACGCAGTGCGCGAGGGAAGCAGCGCTGTACTTGGACAACTCGGACTTTGCCCTCGACACGCCTCGTCCTGCCTTCCCCAACCACGTCATGATCGGCGCCATCACCGCCAGGTAACTTGGAGCATTTTTCATTGTTTTCTTTGCGTTGGCCTTCATCAGCTGTGTCCTTCAAGCCTTATATGCGGTGCTGGCCTTCATCAGCTGTGTCCTTCAAGCCTTATATGGGGTGCTGGCCTTCATCACCCATATAAAAAAATTCTATAGAAATCTATAGAATTCTATAGAAATTTCTATAGAATTCTATAGATTTCTATAGAATTCTATAGATTTCTATAGAATTCTATAGATTTCTATAGAATTCTATAGAAATTTCTATAGAAACTTCTATAGAATGCTATAGATTTCTATAGAATTCTATAGAATTCTATAGATTTCTATAGAATTCTATAGAAATCTATAGAAATTTCTATAGAATTCTATAGAAACTTCTATAGAATGATATAGATTTCTATAGAATTCTATAGAAATCTATATAATTCTATAGATTTCTATAGAAATTTCTATAGAATTCTATAGATTTCTATAGACTTCTATAAAAATTATCTACAGAATTCTATAGAATTTTTTGTGGTATATAATCTATAGCATTCTATAGATTTTTAAATAGAATTCTATAGACATCTATAATGTACTTATATCATCTATAGATTTCTATAGAGATTTATATATAATTCTATAGATATCTGTATCATCTATATAGCATTTTATCAAAAATTCTTTAGAATGCAATAGAAACTACTACAGAATGCTATATATTCTATAGAGCACTATACATGCACTACAGAATCTATAGCATTCTATAGACATTTCTATAGAATCTATACTATGCAGCCTGGAATATAGGATATTCTATAGACTTTATAGAATAATGAAGTAATTACTGCAGTTTACTATAATAATATTATAGAAGATCGACGATTGCTATACTATTCTGTATTGGCGTGTAGGCAGCTAGTCCTTATGAATCTACAGAACATGCACTGACATATACATAGTCAGTTGTATGTTCGACAGTATTTTGCAGAGCTCCATCATATGTTTTGCCATATAAACTGTAAAGTAAGTACCAGTATACACCAGTATGTGATCGCAATAACACATTCATAATCTCCATCATGCAGTTGACAGAAAAGAGCTAGAGTAACCTTTAGTTGTGATATTTATTTTCTTCTTTCACCTTGTGCGAAGTACTGTCCTTAATTGGCATTCATTCAATTCAGTACAGTGTCCACTGCAGGCTATAATATAAACTGAGACAACTCCATTCCTTTCACTTCCGTAGGATTAGGATTTAATTGTTGCTTTGCTCGAGAATGTATGTCAGAAGGAAAAGGAAGCTCTGTGTGCGCGTGAGTGTGTGTGTGTGTGTGTGTGTGTGTGTGTGTGTGTGTGTGTGAGTGAGAGAGACCTAGAGAGATCGAGAGAGAGAGAGCTAGGGGGGGGGAGAGGAAGAGAGAGAGAGAGAGAGAGAGAGAGAGAGAGAGAGAGAGAGAGAGAGAGAGAGAGAGAGAGAGAGAGAGAGAGAGAGAGAAAGGGAGAGAAATTGGGAGAGGGAGAGTGAGGGAGGGAGAGAGAGAGAGATAATGCCTGCTTGTATTGTCCTTAAGGCTCACAGAATAGATCGAAACTTTTCTGAAAAGTATCATGTAGAATTAGTGTCATGAACCCATCATCAACATTTAACTTTTGCCCTGAACATGACAGCTCTGAAACGTGTCGTCTGCTTTGGGACCGTCAAGATCCTCGCGCGAGATCTCGCAAAGCGCGTGACGTTGTTCCACGTGTGAAAATGGCGACAAGGCGGGAAGGTGGGTATTTTGAACTGTGTCAGCTTTCCTCATTCGTAACTGCCGTAACAAAAATAACTGTCGTCACTGAAATCTTTCGTTTCTTTCGTTATTGTAGGCACAGATCATATATATGGCTTGCAAACTCGCATTGCGTCAGCCAGAAATTGGTTTGGTCGTTTGCACGACGTTTTGAATCTGAGCGTTTGAGAGATCGAGTGTACGCGCGCGCTGCTTGCTTTGCGTCACTGCATCAAAGATTATAGGTGACTGCATGTCGTCTCGCTCAGATTTTTGTCGTTGTCACTGTTATTTGATTTAATCGCTTTGTGATCTTCAGAATTCTTAATTTGATGTAGTCGCCTTCTGTGTTCTTGCCTCATCCAGGTTGCGAGATGACTGCGGAGAGCTAGTGACTGCGGGTTCCACAGGCCTTAGCCACCGCACTTTTCGCAGTGTGACTCCTCCACATTGTTCGTGTTTATTTATTTATTCGGTTATCTGCAGCACGACGGCTGCCCTGTGCTCCCAGAACTCTTTGACTGAACCCTTTCTAGCGTTCCTTTTGCCTTTCGACTGTTGCTCAAACTTTTGATTGTATGCGTTTTGGTAGCATCACCGTTTTGGCGTTTCTTCAGAGAAGATTAATTTGCTTTTCAGTGGCTCCTGGTATTCTAGAGAAGTTGGAGAAGCAGTACACCATCTCAGCCAACTACACCATCTCTCCAACCCAGGAGTGGGCCTGACAGTCAGACACATCAGCCTTCCCAGGCTTCCAACCATGAACTGGGAGAAAATATGGTGTCTGGTCAAATACGGGTAGGTACAACTAGCAAATCTACAATTTTCCACAGAAAAATCCAAAATAAGCATTTAACACATGTATTCACAGTAAGTTGTTTACATCATTCTCAGCAATTGTATGTTGTTTATCATGAGTTTTTCAGTAGGTGAATTCAAAGCTAGGGCAAATTGTTGCTGCCTTTGAGGGGTTCTATTTGCAAGTTCAAAATTAGGTGCCTGATAATCTTCATTGTGCTCTGTCATTACCCAGTGCATTAATCATCTATTCTCTCTTTTTTACCCCTCAGCCACTGGATTCTTACCTTCGTAAATGACCTTCTGCAAGGAATGTTTCCAAGGGAGTACCTTGCTATACTCATTCCATTTCGGGCACCCGAAGACCTGGTGCGACTGGATCATCACCAAAGCCAGGGCTCCCCAGCCAGACTCACCAGCAAATCATCAGTAAAACATTTTTATTACATGCTTTTGCATTGTTTAGACACAAGTCACTTGCATGATTTAAATGCATGTATGTTCTGAGTAGTTGCACATAATTATTTTTTAAAATTCATATTAACATTCTGCAAGAAGTTAAGGTAGGCTGAACATTGTACATGTTTTATGTACAGCATGTACATAGAAAATAGTATATCAAATGCCTGATTTAGTCATGAATGTTGACAAGATTTGATGGATATGAATAAATGCAAAATTGCAACATTATTACTGATGATGTGTTGGGTTTTTCTGATATATCACTGAACACTTAATAGGATATCGATATCCTGTTAAGTGTTCATTGATATCAGAAAAAACCAACACAAAGCATAAGATCCATGAGATGTGTAGCTCTGAACCTTTTTACTGGAAACTTTCTTGATTGCAACTAATAGATTTTTTTGTGTTTGCCTTGCAACTAATTAATGTTTTGTGTCTGCCATGCAACTAATTGATTTTTTGTGTTTGCCATCTTTGTGCATGCATTCTGATTCTGCATGATGGATCAGAAACATTTGGCAAGTGTGGTTGATTTGTTATGATTTTGGTTTTTCCCCCTTCTTTTCTGTAAAACCTCATCCAGGACACCATAAAACTAAATTTTCTGTGATTCTGCTCGAATATTTAAAAATAATTCCTACTTGCAGAAGAGGGTCAACTGCATGTACAACACATGGCCAAAAGCAAAAAAAAACATGCAAACAATTATGTCTTGTGTATAAATTACAGAGTGGAAGTTATATGGTTTTATTCTTTTCAGACATGCATCTTATTGAAATTAATTTACTTGGTGTATGCTATCCATCTTAATCAAAATTTGACTTATGTATTCTTTTGTGCTTCAGTCGCCGTGCAGAAGGAATTTTCTCAAAGCACAGACGTGGACGTTCGGAGCTTTGTGCGGCAAAAGTTGAACAGTGCCACTAAAGGAAGAAGATAACCCTGTGAGTGTCAGGAACCGACCTAGCTGATCGATCCTACGTACTCCCATTCTGTGATTGCTAGAACCGACCTGGAATAGAACTAAATCTGAGTGAGGGGAATCAGATCAGTTATGAGAATACTGACACAGATACTGAACTGCTTGGCAAAGTACCCTGAGAGGAGTGAATAGTAAGAAATTATTTTCATTCATTTCCTGAGTGTTGTACTTTTCCATCAGTTTCTCATTGCTGTTTCTGTTATCATTAAAATTATTGCAAGAAACATGTAGCTCATTCTTAGAGCTTTCTTGACATATATGGTTTATAAAGGCTGCCTTTATTCCTTCTCCTGTTAAAATATCATTTTTAATGTGACCCGTTAATGCAAAAAAAAATGACATTCCGGAAAAGTGGTCTGAAACTTTAATTCTAAGAATAAAGCCTGCTGAAAAGAATCTGAAATGTTATTGTCATTTTTGCATGGCATGTAGCAATCTGTAGAATTTAGTTTATATAGTAATGCATGGTATTTGTAAGGTATATATGTACTTGAGTATTTTACTTGTATTTCACTGAAGTATTTACTATAAAGAATGTATAAACTTTTCTACAATATTCTATAGAATTTTCATAGTATTTCTATAAAGATTCTATAGAATGTTATATAGAATTCTCTATAGAATTTTCCTATAGAAATTTCTATAGACTTTTGGTAAAGAATTTTCTATAGAAAATTCTATAGAAAATTCTATAGAAATTTCTATAGAATTTTCTATAGAATTTTCTATAGAATTTTCTATAGAATTTTCTATAGAAATTTCTATAGAATTTTCTATAGAATTTTCTATAGAATTTTCTATAGAATTTTCTATAGAAATTTCTATAGAAATTTCTATAGAATTTTCTATAGAATTTTCTATAGAATTTTCTATAGAAAATTCTTTACCAAAAGTCTATAGAAATTTCTATAGAAATTTCTATAGAAATTTTTTATATGGGCAGCTGTGTCCTTCAAGCCTTACATGGGGCGTTGGCCTTCATCAGCGGTGTCCTTCAAGCCTTATATGGGGTGCTGGCCTTCATCAGCTGTGTCCTTCAAGCCTTACATGGGATGCTGGCCTTCATCAGCTGTGTCCTTCAAGCCTTATATGGGGTGCTGGCCTTCATCAGCTGTGTCCTTCAAGCCTTATATGGGGTGCTGGCCTTCATCAGCTGTGTCCTTCAAGCCTTATATGGGGCGCTGGCCTTCATCAGCTGTGTCCTTCAAGCCTTATATGGGGTGCTGGCCTTCATCAGCTGTGTCCTTCAAGCCTTACATGGGATGCTGGCCTTCATCAGCTGTGTCCTTCAAGCCTTACATGGGATGCTGGCCTTCATCAGCTGTGTCCTTCAAGCCTTATATGGGGTGCTGGCCTTCATCAGCTGTGTCCTTCAAGCCTTACATGGGATGCTGGCCTTCATCAGCTGTGTCCTCCAAGCCTTATATGGGGTGCTGGCCTTCATCAGCTGTGTCCTTCAAGCCTTATATGGGGTGCTGGCCTTCATCAGCTGAGTCCTTCAAGCCTTACATGGGGCATTGGCCTTCATCAGCTGTGTCCTTCAAGCCTTATATGGGGTGCTGGCCTTCATCAGCTGTGTCCTTCAAGCCTTACATGGGGTGCGGGTACGAGTACACCCTCTGTGGGGTGTGGGTAGAGTAGACCCTCTGTGGGGTGTGGGTACGAGTACACCCTCTGTGGGGTGCGGGTAGAGTACACCCTCTGTGGGGTGTGGGTACGAGTAGACCCTCTGTGGGGTGCGGGTAGAGTACACCCTCTGTGGGGTGCGGGTAGAGTGGACCCTCTGTGGGGTACGGGTAGAGTAGACCCTCTGTGGGGTGTGGGTAGAGTAGACCCTCTGTGGGGTGTGGGTACGAGTACACCCTCTGTGGGGTGCGGGTAGAGTAGACCCTCTGTGGGGTGCGGGTAGAGTAGACCCTCTGTGGGGTGCGGGTACGAGTAAACCCTCTGTGGGGTGCGGGTAGAGTAGACCCTCTGTGGGGTGCGGGTAGAGTACACCCTCTGTGGGGTGCGGGTACGAGTACACCCTCTGTGGGGTGCGGGTAGAGTAGACCCTCTGTGGGGTGCGGGTAGAGTAGACCCTCTGTGGGGTGCGGGTACGAGTGGACCCTCTGTGGGGTGCGGGTAGAGTAGACCCTCTGTGGGGTGCGGGTAGAGTAGACCCTCTGTGGGGTGCGGGTAGAGTAGACCCTCTGTGGGGTGCGGGTAGAGTACACCCTCTGTGGGGTGCGGGTAGAGTGGACCCTCTGTGGGGTGCGGGTACGAGTGGACCCTCTGTGGGGTGCGGGTAGAGTAGACCCTCTGTGGGGTGCGGGTAGAGTACACCCTCTGTGGGGTGCGGGTAGAGTGGACCCTCTGTGGGGTGCGGGTACGAGTGGACCCTCTGTGGGGTGCGGGTAGAGTAGACCCTATTTGGGGTGTGGGTACGAGTAAACCCTCTGTGGGGTGCGGGTAGAGTAGACCCTCTGTGGGGTGTGGGTACGAGTACACCCTCTGTGGGGTGTGGGTACGAGTGGACCCTCTGTGGGGTGTGGGTACGAGTAAACCCTCTGTGGGGTGCGGGTAGAGTAGACCCTCTGTGGGGTGCGGGTAGAGTAGACCCTATTTGGGGTGTGGGTACGAGTAAACCCTCTGTGGGGTGCGGGTAGAGTAGACCCTCTGTGGGGTGTGGGTACGAGTAAACCTTCTGTGGGGTGTGGGTACGAGTAAACCCTCTGTGGGGTGCGGGTAGAGTAGACCCTCTGTGGGGTGTGGGTACGAGTACACCCTCTGTGGGGTGTGGGTACGAGTGGACCCTCTGTGGGGTGTGGGTACGAGTAAACCCTCTGTGGGGTGCGGGTAGAGTAGACCCTCTGTGGGGTGCGGGTAGAGTAGACCCTATTTGGGGTGTGGGTACGAGTAAACCCTCTGTGGGGTGCGGGTAGAGTAGACCCTCTGTGGGGTGTGGGTACGAGTGGACCCTCTGTGGGGTGTGGGTACGAGTGGAACCTCTGTGGGGTGCGGGTAGAGTAGACCCTCTGTGGGGTGTGGGTACGAGTACACCCTCTGTGGGGTGCGGGTACGAGTACACCCTCTGTGGGGTGCGGGTAGAGTACACCCTCTGTGGGGTGCGGGTAGAGTAGACCCTCTGTGGGGTGCGGGTAGAGTA
>JAWQFJ010004546.1:12500-15000 GCA_034096865.1 Theodoxus fluviatilis | reverse complement strand
GCGTGCAGCCGCTGCCATCGAGCACGTGCTTCAGTACGGCAGCGGTCACCTCAGGCCGCCAGTGGCCACTCACTTGGACGGCTTCCAGATGCTCCTGCTCGATGTCTGGCTCTTCCTCCTCGTCGTCGTCGTCCTCGTCGTCGTCCTCATTGTCTCTGTTCTTGTGTGTCTGGTGAGGTGTTTGTGCTGCAGGCGACGGGGTGAAAACGTCCGACCTAAAACGGACTGAGGTTTGTGGTTGCGTTGCGTTGCGTTGCGTTGTGTTGCGTTACCTTGCATTTTTCACTGCTTTCTCGAGTTAAATGTCTGTCTGCGTCTCAGTGTCAGTTCCATTGTTCCATGAAAGATTTGCGCATGCGTTCATACATTGCGCGTGCTTGTGTCCGAAAATGTCTCTGTCACTCAGTTTCTGGTTGAACATGTTGAACAAGTTAGCTTTAAAAGTGTTAAATTTCATATCTGCGTTGATTAAAATTTTGTATAATTTCTACTGCCTTAAAGAGGAGAGAGACAGCTATCCTCAAATATCAATCTCATCCTCTGTATGAATTATGTGTCAGAGCCCATTCTGGCCACCGCTTTTTGTCTATCGCAGCGAGAACAAACAGACTGAAAGATTCTTTCATTCCATCATCAGTAAGAATGTTGAACATAAGCTCACAACGATGGAAGAAAAAACTGTAATCAACTTTCTGAGCGTTTAGCATTGCTTGCTCAATAGAGAGAATTTACGACTTTGCTGTACTACCACTGTTGCAGTGAATAAGATTTGGTTTTTGGATTTGCTTGCAATTTAAGCTGTTTTGTATAGTATATCCGAGTTCGTTGAATTTGTAGCCATGTGAATAATAAGTTTATTTCTTGCTCAAATTCATGGGAATTTGTTTTGGGGACTTTCATCCCCGGTCGCCACAGCGCGGCCCCCAATACCAGGTTTTACTCCGTGGTTGATCTATGATAATGTATTCATGTGAATTTGTTTTCTTCTCATGTCGAACTCTAAATGTTTTTGTATCTTTTGTATTGTGTGTTTTTTGTACTATAAGTCCATTATCTGATTTAGACTGATGTAACTTAAGTTTTGGGATTAAATACATTGCTATGAAGCACCAGTTAACTTCCTACGGGCCGAAACGATGTAGTCACTTGGAGTCCATGACATAACCTTCTCTCATGATTATACAACACGTGTACTTAACTTAATTTGTATAGCCCTTATTGCATCATGGAAATCTGTCAGCGTTTGACACAGCTGAGACAAGAGTGATACAGGCTGATGTGTTGATTGCACACACGAGATCTCTGCACTACTGCTGCGAGAGGATGTGTGAGCACCGAGCTCTACAGACGCTTTGCTAACTCTTCAGCTCTCCCCAAACCTTCCGGTGTCTTCATTTTCTCATAACACACCCCGACCCACCCACCCCGCCGCTCTCCTTTTCCCTGCAGTGAACTCTAACCTCTGCAGTTAATAATATACCCCTCTTACCATAACCCTATCGCCTGTGGTGCTCCCCACTGCTCACTACAGAGATGATATTGCACGTGATTTCACTTTGCTCAGAGCAGTAAAGTGCATTTTCATGTAGATTCCCGCAGGCCTTCATTTACTTCTGAACCGTCATTAGGATTCTATCACAACTGCATCTCGTGTACTCACTCTTCTCAAGTCCGGTACATACCACTTCACTACATTACCCCTGTACTCTTTCACACGACCTCCTTCCCCCTCTACTGTGTTACCCTTGGTCACCACTGCATACCACCACCCCACCCTCTTCCCCACTCAAATGCTTTACACGCACCCACACACTAACACACACACACATACACACACACACACACACACACACACACACACACACAAATACACTCACACACAAATACACTCACACACACACACACAAACACACACAAACACACACACACAAACAAACACACACACACAAACACACGCACACACACACACTAGCATGCGCTCACACACACGCACAAACACACTGGCGCGCGCGGGCGCGCGCGCGCACACACACACACACACACACAAATACACCCATATAAACATACCAGCACACACACACACACACAAGCACACTATGACACCTACATACATACACACACACAAGCACACTAGCACACTCGCACACATTATAACACTAAAACATACACACACAAGCACACACACATACACACACTACTAATTTAAGGCCTCCGCACACGAGGCAACCAAAGTCTCTTGCCACGTTGCTTGCGGCCGGTTGCTTGCCATGTGCCAGGCAATGCTGGAGACTGCAGTTCGCATACGCTTCCACTGTGACCTTTCATCTCTCGCCACGTTGCGAACACGTCGACCCGCGGACACACGGTTCTGCGTGTGACCTGCATTTCAAAATTTACATTGTACGAGCTTTCAAGACCTATTGGTGCATTCAACATACAGCTTTGATAAATTAATGCTGTTAATGGCTTACATTTTCTTTGGATGGGGTTTCTAGTGTCC
>JAWQFJ010004546.1:0-7500 GCA_034096865.1 Theodoxus fluviatilis | reverse complement strand
CGCCGGCGTCGATCTCGACGCAAGAGAGGCAAGCGTGTTGGATTACTGGCACGCTTCAGGCAACGTTCCAACCGCCCTCCTCTCCCTTGCATCTTCCTCTCCAATGTAAACTCCCTCGACAACAAAAGAGATGAATTTCTGTATCTATTGAAAACTCAACGCAACTTTGTTGAATGTTCTGTCTTCTGCTTCACTGAAACGTGGCTCCGCCCTTCCATGCCTGACTCCGCCTACCAACCGACCGGCTTCACGTTTCATCGTGCCGATTGCTGTCCCGAGCTCTCTGAGAAAGTCACCTTCTCCATCTGTGTGTGGTTCGGAGGTGCCACCCAACAGCAGAAAGACAAGCTGGAGCGTGTCGTGCGCGCTGCTGGCGGGATCATCGGCCGTGACCTGCCCTCCCTAGCCTCTATCTACGCCCAGCGCATAGTGCGCAAGTCCCGAAAGATTGTGGCGGACCCCTCCCACCCTGCTTGTCCCCTCTTCCAGCTCCTTCCCTCTGGCCGTCGTTTCAGGTCCCTCAAAACGCGCACATGCCGTTTCCAGAACTCGTTCTTCCCCACGGCGATGACGGAGCTCAACGCTGTCCAGAACCCCCCCAGGCAGCTTTGCCGCCGCTGATCCTGTCGGCGGTGCGCACACACTTCTCCACATCTGTGACAGTGACACTTTCTCTTTGCGCTTCCTCTGGGACATATGGACTGCTACTGAGTGTAGGGGGGGGGGGGGGGGGGGGTAGAGTTGGTCTTCTTGTAGCTTTCACTTGTGCAGGGCTGTTTTTGTATTGTTCTATTGTATACTTTTTATGTGGTGACGGGGGGTGGGAGGGGGGGGGGGGGGGTACGTCTTAGTGGTCGTGTCTCTGTCCATATGTATTATTTATTGTCTTTATGTATTCGTCAGTCACTTAAAAGGGGGGGGGGGGTATTATTCTTAGTTTGTACCTCTTTTGTCAACAGTTCTTAAACAGTAACTTTAACTGTTCATTGTATATTGCCCCATTTACCAGTTAACCCTTTGGTTCCAGGTGCAGTCTTATCTCTTGTCTGTGTGCTGCTGCGTGTGTGGCGTGAGTGAGGTACATGGGGTAATGTCCATATGTTTTTTGGATAAACGGCGTGTTAGGGTGTGTAAGCGATGCGTGCGTTTCGCTTTTTGTTTTGTTTCTTTTAGCCTTCATCACTTAGTTTTCCTCGTGCTCGTTTTTTAAAAATGATGTCACTTGGCGAAATAAATTACTGTGAACTGCGAACTGTGAACAACCATACGAAGTTCTCTTTTGCTGTCCACCACTTACTTGTGTGTATATGTAAATGTCTCAAAGTCGGAGGTTTTACGAATGTACTCTTCCTGCGCAATGTAAATAACTTACTTTGTGAACCAAACACTGTAAAGGCCTAACTTAATAGCCCAAACGGGGTATAGGCGAATGCCCCGAACAGCTTTCGCCCAACCGAATTGTTCGGCCCGAACTGTGTTCGCCCTTAACTGCCCAGGATATTGATATAAATGAGACTATAACCAAATTGCGCTTATAATCAGAGACTTGCTTTATTTCATTATGGATCCAACAGCATGTTAACAACATTTTCAAAGCAAAAATCAACAACAAAATTAGTCACGTGACTTTTTACACGCTTCCCCTCAAAGCAGAGTGACATTTCAAAAATAACAAAAGTTCTGAAAGTCTCTAATAACGGGTTGGGCCTCCGTTAACGGTCAAACAGGCTGTGCAGCGCCTCCTCATGCTGTTGATGTGCTGCCTGATGGTTGCTTGAGGAATTGCAACCCATTCCTGCTGAAGGACAAGGGCCAGCTGCTGAAGCTTCTGGGGAGCTGGAACGACATCCCGGACACGTCTCCCCAGAAAGTTCCACAGGTTTTCAATAGGGGACAGGTCGGGGGACATCGATGGCCATGGCAGGGAATTGATCTGCCGTCTTTGCAGGTGATTCCTGACGACATTTGCTCGATGAGCTGGGGCATTGTCGTCCTGCAAGATGAATCCCGGCCCATGGCGGCGTGCAAAGGGCACAACAAGTGGATCAATGATGTTGTCCCGGTAGTAGACACCATTGACATTGCCCTGGCACACATGAAAGGGCGTTCTGCCAGTGCTGGTGATGCCACCCCACACCATAACGCTGCCCCGCCCAAAGCGGTGGTGAGCAATCATGTTGTCCTGATGATAACGGTCTCCACGATGCCTCCAAACCCGCACCCGGTCATCGTTGAAGTCCAGCTCGAATCTCGATTCGTCCGAAAACATCACGTCACCCCATTGGCGCCTGGTCCATCGTTGGTGGATGCGGCACCAGGCGCTTCTTGCTTGGCGATGGCGTGATGTGAGAGGCAACACTATTCGCGGTCTAAAGGCGTTCACCTGAGCTTCGTGCAACCGGTTTCGGATGGTCTGGGCGCAGACTTGAACCCCTGCTACCCGTTGGAGGTGTTGTCTCAACAGGGTAGCACTTTGGGTGTTGTTTCGTTGAGCATGATTGGTGATGATCAAGTCTTGACGACGGGTGGTTATTCTTGGTCGCCCACTTCTAGGCCTGTCGACAACTTCTCCGGTATTAAGGTAACGGTTCCACAGTCTGCTGATGACAGACTGTGAAACACCAAGGTGTCTTGCCACGTTCACCTGCGTACTTCCGGTCTGTAGCATTTCGACTCCGACCCATCTTTGGTCTTCTCTTAGCCGCTGCATGATTTCAACTGAAGTTTTGACCGACTGTGTGGCTAGAACACACTTGCCAGGAGTGAGTACAGTCAAAATTATTTGATTTGCACGTGTTTTTGACGAAGAAAACCTTTGTGTGAAAATGGGGCATTGACCCCAAACTGCCTTGCGTTGCTTTAGTTTTTTGCACGAGCATCCAGGAACTAGGTCAATGGTGTGAAAATGTAGGGCAATGGTGTGGCTATCCATGACCATCAATAAATAATTCCTGCCTTTTAAGATTCATCTGATTTTTATGCTTAAAACTCAATATCCCCTACTTTTTTTGAACACTGTATGTTGAATGCATCAATAGGTCGTGAAAACTCCTACATTTTAAAAATGGAAATGAAGGTCGACGCATCTACACGGTAAAGCATCTGTTGGCAGGCTCGACTGCATCGTTGCGTGTTGCTATCAACTCGATTTTTACACAACTGTCTAGACAGGATCGGCAGCAAAATCGGCTTGAAAAACAGTACGTCTGTCGACGCCTTTTCTGATATGACCTCTCGCCCTCTGTGTGGACCGTTTTACAGCCAAAGGCTGGTTCGAGGACAACAATGTATTTATAATCTTTCCTGGTGTCTCTGAGGTCCGCGCGTCAGCTATAAATAGAAGTGCGCGAAGCTTGGCTGCTCTCGTATCAACTCTCTCGCTGACACTGTGCGTTCGCCTCTATCAAAATAACAACAACGCCCGGTTGGCGACGACTACGACGACAATGAAGACTGGGGGACTGCGTGAGAAGGGGGGAGCGGCTTGACAACTTGGTTTGGCCGATAAATCGCTATATAAACCATACTTTTACAATAAGAATGAGTACTCGCATTGGCCGAACGATTTGGTTGGGCGAAAGCTCTTCGGGGCATTCGCCGATCCCCCGTTTGGGCTATTAAGTTAGGCCTTAATGAGGACTTGCCTTGTGGCACGTTTGAATCTAAAGTTGTAGAAATACTTAACCAGTTTCTAGTTTTAATCCAATCTTCATATATGTTTTTAACGCAGCAGAAGCAACAACATCATCGACAACAGTAGCAGCTATCTGCAATAGTTTATTAACAAGAAGCAACTGCAGAAAGCAATAAACAGTTGTAACAGTTGCATCATTGATAGCACCACAACCGACATTTTTATGTTTCTAGAAGGCAGCAACAAAAATGCGTTGTTGAGATTTTGAACTCATAAATTTACGTCCTTGCAGTCAAAGAGTCTTATTTAAATCTGACTCTTCTCTTTTCTGTGTTTCTGTTGTTTAATCCGTCATTCTTCTCTCTCTCTTTCTCTCTCTCCCTCTCTCTCTCTCTCTCTCTCTCTCTCTCTCTTCTCTCTCTGTTTTTTCTCTCTCTGTTCTCTCTCTCTCTTCTCTCTCTTTTCTCTCTCTTTTCTCTCTTTTCTCTCTTTTCTCTCTTTTCTCTCTCGTTTCTCTCTCTCTCTCTCTTTCTCTTTTCTCTCTCTTTTTTCTCTGTTTTTTTTCTCTCTCTCTTCTCTCTCTGTTTTTTCTCTCTCTGTTCTCTCTCTCTCTCTCTCTCTCTCTCTCTCTCTCTCTCTCTCACTTTCGCTGTGACGGCCGCGCTGTGCAGACGTGCCTTGCTTGGCTCCGCAAATGAAGCGTTCGTCGCTGTGAGTGTACTGTGCATCGGGACGCGTTACCACTACAGGCGACATATGGAACAGCAAACATGAACTTAGACCAGAAGTAAGGCTTTTGATATCCCCCCTTTTTGATATTTGAAGAGGTTATATGGCCTTTTGACTGACTATGAAACCTTTCGTAGCCTGAACCGTGCTCACGTACGACGCCACAGAAACGAAACAGACTGATTAACGATGGACTAAATAAGAGACGAGTGTCTGCACAGATGGCAACATCACTATTATAATTAATGCCGGAGTTCCTCTACGTGTCGAGCAAATTTATGTTGTGTTTGAACGCTTTTCCGGCATTTTAGATTCAGACAGGAATGATGACGCTCACAATATGTTATTGTGTGCTACGATGTGCCATTTCTGAAATTATGTGCTCCCAACTAAGGATGGATTGAAAACGTATTAACTTTGAATAGTCATGTTCTCTGATTAGTTTTGCCAAACAACGTTCTTGAAATACAAAGAGTACAACGAAAACTGATAACAAGTATACCAAGCGAATCAAAGGATTTCGAGTCTTCGTGCTTTGCCAAGAAAACGTGCGGAAGGTGAACTTGAGTCGAGTCGCCCTGCACGAATCAAACGGTCTAACACGCGCCTCTCGTTTGGTTGTTGCCTCTACGTATATGTGATGGTGCCTGTATAGGCAAGGGCTGTTCATAATACTAAACGCTTGCTTCCACCCTGTGAATTTGCGGAAGTTTGACTTGTCTGGTTTAAATAATAATGCCCACCTCCTTTTTATACGGGTGACCGTCTTGTGCTGCGTTTAATTAAACATATCGCAACTGTTAGGAACCCAGTGAAACGGAAAAAGGAGACCGAAAGGTTGCTTCTTAGAATGTGTCATGGGAAGTTTCCTCTTTCGCGACAAACTGGTTCTTCTGAGCACACGGATATCTAATTATCTTGATGTGCTCTGGAGCAGTGACATTTAAACGCCACACCAAAAGACACTCCCAAAAAGGCAAGTAGCGATATTATATTTTTCTTTAAAGTTTTCTGCTGAGCACAAATTCGTGTCCTTGTGTTGTCAGAAAGAGCCAAGACTGTTGGGGGGTGAGCGCTGACCATACGAAATTTGCAATCACTCCCCATGTATTCCCTGCAAGCCTGTGTTTTTCGTGTGTAGAAACATTCTACCCGTAACGAACTTATTGTTCCTGGATGAGCCTTCCAATGCTGCCCTCCGCAAATGCTGTGGAATGATTGGCCATTTAGCAACCTATATTGTGAATGTGAAGCAGTTCTATCTGACAGACTACTTACTACGTATGAAACTGTGAGAAGTTCTAGACCTGCCGTTAATTATATTCCTTGTCCTTGGATCGTTCACACCGTGAGTAATGCTCACTGATGAAAAACAGATGTACTAGAGTCTTATTCGTCCCGTGAAAATTGTGCACCCAGTGATCGAGTGAACATTCTCGCAAGAGTGAGAATGAATATATTATCAGTTTAACCCGTTTACAAGTAAAGGACTGAAATCATGGGCATCGACCTGGACCAATATAGAGAGCGAATAGGGAAGTACTTCGGCCCATTTCGCAAGCGAGCGAGATCATTAGAAAAGAAGTGGATCATTGGGGAACAGGGCAGTCTGAAATCAATCCAGACTCTTGGGACTTGCGACATAACATTCTGTATACACCTGTCGCGAGGCAAAGCAAAAGCATGTTTGCTAGGCGCCATCCTATACATAGCTCTACTAATATGTGCCACTACCCATCGTCCTTCTACAAACAATCTGCATGACGTAGGATTTCTGATGCTGCTCGCAGGTGATGTTGAAACTAACCCAGGGCCTCCAGGTAAAGACAATTGTGATATATTCTCTGAAACACACTCAGCAGAAATACCACAGACCAATACATTTGACAAATTTGACAGATTCAAAACCGACGTAATTTTCATGAATGCCAGTATATCAAACAAAATGGAAAATATACAACAGACCCTGGAAATCAACTTTGAAAACATACGTCAAGACATCATGTCACTACATGACTCCATCAAGTGGATGAGACACCAGCAAGAGTTCCTGCGGTCCACCATACAAGAATCTGAAAGACAGAGACAGTCTTCCCTCTATCAACTGCACCAACAGAATCAAGAATTTCTTAAAGAACATAACCACCTAAAACAGAAATTACATGAGAGGTACCTTGCTCCGCAGCAAGAGATCAGCCAAGGAAGTAAAGAAACAACCAGTGTCCGTATGTTTGGCATAGCGGAGGCGGAACTAGAAACCGAATATGGCTGCTTCTGCGTTGTACTGGATCTACTGCAAGAGACATCACCAGACAGGCATTGGACAGAGAAGGACATTGTGAAGGTCCAGAGGCTGGATAATAGCGCAGATTACAATGAAAACAGCCCACGTCCCATCCTAGCTGTCTTTGCTTCCCCTGCACAGAGAACCTGGTTGCTGAGCCGAGGTCGCAACGCCTTGAGGAACAAAGGCGTACGAGTTTCCGGAAACCTCAAACCAACTCCAAACCATAGATTCAGTGCTACTTCAGAAATGGATTTACACAATAAATACATACACAAGACTAACTACGATCAAAGTAAAACACGACTGAAGACACAAGGCCGAAATCATCAGACCACCAGAACCAATACAAGAAGAAGCCAACGATTCATGCAGAATTCTAAAAGGTCAAACGACCGATTAAGAAATCTCATCACCATCTCCCTGGAGGAAACGTCATCTGCTTCTACCGCCATGGATGTTACGTTGTCTGGATGCGGTGCTAGCACGGGACAAGATGTGGCCTGGGTATCTGGCTGTTGGCAACGAGATGAGTACCAGAGAGTGCGGAAGGCGTCAGAACATGATCTCGCTACACCAGTGCCACGCACACAGGAAAGCTCGCCTCGAGGGTCACTCAGCTGCAACGAAGACACGCCTCGCCGCGTCGAAACACGGGGTCTTCAAGAGCATCTGACACCACCACCCACACAAAGTCTTCGTGCAGACGCAGGGGAACGCACCTCTGCCAATCAGCCCGCCTCACGCACCGCACCTGAGCAAAATTCAGCTACTGAGAGGTGCTCCGGCGACACTGCCAAACGAGACAGGAACAAGCAAACGACCCTTTTGGAATGGATGAGAAACAGCGAAG
>JAWQFJ010004543.1:55000-106130 GCA_034096865.1 Theodoxus fluviatilis | reverse complement strand
TGTCACAACCCAGCACTGTCCCAAACAGCACTTTGGCTGCAGCAGCTGAACAGGTATAGTCCGAGGCTACGCACTGGATGGGCATGCACGACACGGGCATGCACGACACGGGCACGCACAACACGGGCAAGCAGGGGCGAGGGACTGCTGTGGGACTGGGGCACAGTATGCAGGGCAGGCAACATAAAGTGGCAGACCGTCGACAGGGCGACCCGTCACGCTGACTGGGGATGTGCCCAACAGACAAAAAAAGTGCGTCACGAATCCTTGTCGCCCCCCCCCCCCCCCCCCCCCTCGCTCTTATGATTGGGGCAGTCGGTGTGTGTGTGGGGAGGGGGGGGGGAGGAGGGAGGGGGGGGGGGGGGGCTTTTGTTGGAAAGGAGTAGAGAAGGAAAGGAATCGTGGACCGGAGACTTGGGTGGGTGGATGTAAGGAAAAGAGGGGGTGAGGGAGTAGTTTGGAGGTAGGAGAGAAGCAAGGAGTTGGGATGATTGAAGGAAGTGAAGGGGTGGTTGGAGAGAGAGAGAAGAGAGAGAGAGGAGAGGAGGTGGGAGAGAAGAGAGAGATGAGACGTCGTGGGCAGAAATGACGATAAGAATGAACAGATGAGAGACAGAGAGAGAGAGAGAGAGAGAGAGAGAGAGAGAGAGAGAGTTATTAATATAGGAATTAGGATGGAATTTTATGCTTTCTGCCTATCTTATGAATTGTCCTTGCTCTTAAAGAATTAATAATCCTGGATGGTTGGAAAGAAAAGAGAGAGAGAGAGAGAGAGAGAGAGAGAGAGAGAGAGAGAGAGAGAGAGAGAGAGAGAGAGAGAGAGAGAGAGAAGGGGGGAGATGTAAAACTTGGGATGTGATGGGGGGAGGACATCGGTAGGGCGCTGGATGAGAGTGGGAAGAGGGGGGTGGGGGGTGGAAGGAAGGGGAGGAGGTTACAGGAGGTCGGCTCGAAGAAATGACCTCTGCCAAGGTTACAGTTGTGTAGGCATGTGTTGAAAGCTTTTGTGAATGAATGTGGATGAATCAATATGACCTGCATGTGAGGCTGTCAGTGGCAGTACTTGAACTATGGCCACTACGTGCTCATGGAGCAGTTAGTAGGGAGTACGGAGACACACAGATGCTTGCTTAAATGTACTGATCGGCGACGACGACTTCGACGACGAAAGAAGCAGAAGTGGAAGACGAAGAAGGAGACGACGACGACGATGACGACCACGACCACGACGACCACCACGACCACGAGCGGAGGAGGAGGAGGAGGAGGAGGAGGAGGAGGAGGAGAAGAAGAAGAAGAAGAAGAAGAAGAAGAAGAAGAAGAAGAAGAAGAAGAAGGAGGAGGAGGAGGAGGAGGGAGAGGAGGAGAAGAAGAAAGGAGGACTCGTACAACATCGAGCGACCTACATCCAACCAATGCAAGTGCAATATGACAAACACTGAGTCTGCTCTTCAACTGGAGCATGTCGAAGGCCTGCCGGCCGAATTTTCTAGACACAACCTTCTCCGCCTCCCTCCTCCCCTAGCGCCCCCCACCCCCACCCTTCCCTCTGCTAATTTCATTTTCCCATAGCAGAGGAGTTAGGTGGAGGAAGGGGAGAGGGAGAGAGAGATGAGGGAAAGTGTAGTTAGGTCTCCTGAAGAACTCCAATGGGGCCGAAGGGAAGAACCTGTCGCTCATCTATCTAATCTTCGCACCCCAGCTGTTGGGAGCTGCATAAACAAAAGATTTTTTTCTTCTGTCACTGCCTCTCTTAATGTTTTCTTTCTCACTCTTCACCTTATTCCCCCCCCCCCCCACTTCATCCGTCCTCCCCCACCCTCCTCTCTCTCTCTGCCTTTGTCTATCTGCCTGCCTGCCTACCTGCCTGTCTGCCTGCCTGCCTGTCTGTCTGCACGGCTGCATGCCCCTCTCTCTCTCTCTCTCTCTCTCTCTCTCTCTCTCTCTCTCTCACACACTGACATTTCCCTTCCCTGCTTATCATTGAGTCGGCAGCTGTAGAAGTGTTTGCATGGGGAAAAGACTGGTATGCCACAACAATGTGTAGTTGATAACCTGCAGCCATTCACTCCTGTTAGCTGTAGGAAGGGATGAAATTACATAATCACGATCACCTAAGGTATCGTGTTTCGCTCCTGAAGCGAATCAAGGGGAATACGCGTGACTCGTTAGTCTAGGGTTTCACACAAACCTGCGAAGTCATTATTGATACCGTAGGCGTCGAGTCGGTATCCTATTACATGAGGCGTGGCTTATAGAGTTCAGTCCCGTGGTTAGATACGGCAGTTATCACCTTTGAGATGATAAAAGACCAAGTAAGGGCTTAACGCATCAGAAAAGTATGTGTCCAAAGCTAATGGCCATGAGGTCAATATTTCTTTAATGGTCGCGGGGCCGCTACCAGCGTCGATCCCAGTATAGCAGTGTTGGGCGAAAGGCTGAACTCTCATAGCGTTCACTCTCTTAATTAATATTAAAGTTCTAAAACGATACATGGGATGAGGAGGAAGAGGACAACATTAGCAAAATTAGTGTCTAGCTTTTGTATTCGTCTATAGCTTTTGTATTCGTCTATAGCTTTTGTATTCGTCTATAGCTTTTGTATTCTATAGCTTTTGTATTCGTCTATAGCTTGTGTATTCGTCTATAGCTTTTGTATTCGTCTATAGCTTGTGTATTCATCTATAGCTTTTGTATTCGTCTATAGCTTTTGTATTCGTCTATAGCTTGTGTATTCATCTATAGCTTTTGTATTCGTCTATAGCTTTTGTATTCATCTATAGCTTTTGTATTCGTCTATAGCTTTTGTATTCATCTATAGCTTGTGTATTCGTCTATAGCTTTTGTATTCGTCTATAGCTTTTGTATTCGTCTATAGCTTTTGTATTCGTCTATAGCTTTTGTATTCGTCTATAGCTTGTGTATTCGTCTATAGCTTTTGTATTCGTCTATAGCTTGTGTATTCATCTATAGCTTTTGTATTCGTCTATAGCTTTTGTATTCGTCTATAGCTTGTGTATTCACCTATAGTTTTTGTATTCGTCTATAGCTTTTGTATTCATCTATAGCTTTTGTATTCGTCTATAGCTTTTGTATTCATCTATAGCTTTTGTATTCGTCTATAGCTTTTGTATTCGTCTATAGCTTTTGTATTCGTCTATAGCTTTTGTATTCGTCTATAGCTTTTGTATTCATCTATAGCTTTTGTATTCGTCTATAGCTTTTGTATTCGTCTATAGCCTCGTTTTGAATTATATAAATATTTATGCATGTATGTATGTTCACACATGTATTAATATATATATATATATATGTGTGTGTGTGTGTGTGTGTGTGTGTGTGAGTGTGTGTGTGTGTGTGTGTGTGTGTGTGTGTGTGTGTGTGTGTGTGTGTGTGTGTGTGTGTGTTTTCGGGAACTGGAGATTTTTGCCGGGATAAAGTCAATAAATAAAGATTGGCTGGATAAAATGTCGGTACACATGGAAAGTTTGGTCACTCAGAAACAAACGGAGCATCGCCATTTTAAAGTCGCCTTTTTTCTACTTGCACCTGTCCTCAATAAGCGACTTCCATCATTGGACATTGAGTAATTTTAGAGCTTAAGACGACAGGCGTAATACTTAGTCAACGGCTTACAAGAATAGACTCAGTGAAAGTCTGTGGTTCACAGAAGACAGGCTTGCCTTGGGCAAAGGCTGTTGTTATGTTGTACTGTTATGTGGGGATTATCTTCAGCCGTGGTAAGCTCCTAACATAACAACTGGCATTCTCTGGAGACAGAGATCAAATCCCCTGAAGACGGAGTGTGGCTGCCTATATGGCGGGGTGTTCAAAAACAGTCACACACGCAATCATCTCACCCACTTGGGTGATCTTGAGAGTGTTTAGCCCAGGTACGCAACAACAAACAACAACAACAACAACAGCAGACAGGTTGGTCATCATAAGTCAGACTTAAACCAGACGCAAAGCTTTGGTCCTGTGCCTCGCTTGAAGTCGACGCCATCTTAGTTCAGCCCAGTGCCCTCTGCAAGCAGCCAGTCTATTTGTGATCCAGAGGGAAGTGGCAAAGCAAAGGGTGGATTAAGGGGAGGCCATTTAAACTAAGGTAATTGTGGCGTTAAAGGTTTCTGGTTCCCTCCCTCTTCTCTCTTTCCCCCGTGACTTGACTTCTCCTTCTTTTGCAGGCTGCGGATAAAGTAGGGTTGGGGTGGCATGAGATGGTGAAAGAACGAAGGAACATGGCAAGGGGGGAGGGGGGAGTAGGGGGGGGGACGACTGTTTAACTTGGCCTGGTCTGGAATTTCCACCCTGTGCTAATGACGCCCTTGCAGGGAAAAGGTGTGGCATGCACAAGTCTGACGCTCCTTTCCACCTGGATGGCGTCAAAGAGGTGGGGCAACAGCTGATGAGAGCTTGCAAGGAGGCAGATCAAGATTGCAGAGATGGAAAAAAAAATCAAGCGAGTCGGTACTTTGCAAAGACGTTCATTTGACAAACGTTGGCTCAGGATCGTTAGACTTGTCAGAAGTACCAGACGGCATTGTCGTCGTCGTCTTCATAATATTGTCGGCAACGACGTCTTCATCCTCCTCCTTCTCCTCATCGTCGAGCTTTTGTCGTCGTCGTCGTCGTCGTCATCGTCGTCGTCATCATCATCATCATCATCATCATCATCATCATCATCATCATCATCATCATCCATATCATTGTCCTCTGCATTACCATTCCTTGTATCACTACATTCAGTGCAGTCTGCCTTCCATCTCCTCTTCCATCTGACAACCCCGAGCTCCTCTGCCACCACAACAATGCTAACAACAGTGACGACCACCAATATTAGACCCCAAAAAATGGTGTGGTTAAGGTAACATAGCCAAAAAATATAGGGTAGGTAGGTCGGCAATAACTTTTTTTTTACTTTTTATTTCTCGTGGAAACCAAATTAAACCTACTCGACTTGGAAATACAGACAGCGGATATTCCCTTTGAACAATTTTGACTTAACTTCTCTTGGAATTAGGTAAAGAAAAGCATTGACTTACCAGTGAAGATATGGCTGATATGAGATTGTCTGTCCTTCTAGTGTCAGTATCATGTGACCAACCATCGGTGCCCCTAACGTGAACCAGATGTAATTGAAATGCATCAGGAACTTGTGCTGCATGTTGATCATCCTCTTCTTCTTCCTCACTCTCGGCTTGCAAAACTTCACATTTGAAATGTATCGCCTTCAGTTCAAACGTGTCCCCGACCTCTCCAACAGTCAAACCCCAAGCCAACTCAAACCCATCCCCATCTGCTTTGCATGTGGTCACATCACCAGAGCTGCCAAGTGCTACGATTTAGGCGTAGCATGCTACGATTTCGCCGTGCTTGCTACGATGCTACGATCGTCAGGGAAAAACTATGATTTTTCAAAGCCTGGAACTGAACTTTTGACCGTCACGAAGAAACACACACACACACACACACACACACAGACACACACACGCTTTATGCTGGCGGTTCAGCGCTGAGCGTCGAACTGAACTTTTGACCGTCACGTAGAAACACCACCCCCCCCCCAACCCCCGCTTCACGTCGGCGGCTCAGCGCTCAGCGACTTGACAGCCCCCCCCCCCCCCCCCCCCGCGCAAACATCGCCATTTTCCTTCTTGTGCGTGTGTGCTACGCCTATTTCTTAAATGCTACTCCAAAAAGCTCTGGATGCTAGTTGCTACTCTTTCGTCTTTGGCATGATGGTGGGTTGGCAGCTCTGCATCACCGTAGCCACGAGCGACCACCCCATATTTTTTTCATGTTCAATTCGGGATGAATGTTAAGAAAAACTTCCGTCATCGATGCCGTCTCTGGATATGCGGAAATCTGCTTATTGCCGTCTTGATGGTCACATTTTGAGGTAACAGTCGCCACCAAACGTTCGCGGCACGCCATTTTTGTTTGTTTTCAGAACGAGGCTTGAGGAACGAGGTAAGTTACTTCCCTTTGCGCCCTGCGTCGTCTGTAACTACACAGGTTGTTTCCTGAGACTGAACGATCGATCCTCCCTCAACCCACAACTTTGATATTTAAAAAAAACTTCAACATTTTCAATAAAAAGATGTAGGGTCGGCGCCCCAGAATAGGGTAGGTCGGGTTACCGTAACCACACCATTTCTTTTTGGGCCCTACCACCATTAAGTAGTGATAATCTACTGGCAGTATATGGGACAGGTCAGCAACAGACCGTACGGCTCAGAGTAGGAGACAGACTGTACATGTATAGTAGACACAGGGGCAGACTGTATGGGACAGAGACAGTGGCAGACAGGCTACATGCGAAAGACTGTTTGAATGGGACAGGCAAAGCAGTAGACTGGCTGCACTACACAAACTCTATGTGTGAGACTGTCAGACAAGCTGTATTGGACACTGGCAGACTGTCTGTGCGGGACAGGCAAAGTAGTAGACTGGCAGCATGGGAGACACAGAGACACACTATGTATGGGACAGAGTGTCAGACAAGCTGTATTGGACACTGGCAGACTGTCTGTGTGGAACAGGCAAAGTAGTAGACTGGCAGCATGGGACACACTATGTATGGGACAGAATGGCATACAGGCTGTATTGGACAATGCCAGACTGTCTGTGCGGGACAAGCAAAGTAGTAGACTGGCAGCATGGGAGACACAGAGACACACTATGTATGGGACAGAGTGGCAGACAGGCTATGCGTGGCGCAGACATGGCAGCTTGGGATAGACGGAGTGGCAGACAGGCAGGCAGACGAACAACACGGGCTGCCACCAGGGGGCTGCCCTGACACGGACGTTTGAGTAAACAACGGCCTCAGTTTGGACGCTGCCAGGGGGACAGACTGCGGGAGGGCGTGGGTGGGCAAAGGGGAAATGTTGATGAACGGAGAGGGGGGTGAGGTGAAGGAGGAGGTACATGTACCAGGAAGCAAGTAGGAAGGGGGGGGGGGGGCGGTAGGGAGAGGGAAAGGGGGGGGAGGGGGGCTGGATGTGGAGACGTGGATGGGAGTGGGGGAGAAAATGCAAAAAATAGGGGAGACTGTCAGGATAAAAAAGTGAACGCAAAACAGATTAGGAACTTGTTGGAGCTTCTGCTGCTCTCTCAGTTCCTCCAGAAACCCATGAGTGGACTGTCCAAGACACCCTTGCCAATGAAACAGCTGTTTCCGCACCGAGAACTAGAACATAATTATGCATTTTATAGGACGGAGTCTTGAAGAAACAGAGTCAATGACGTCGCCCTCTGCAGTGAAGTGCTGGTGACGTCACAGTAATGCATTCGTTGTTGGCAAAGTCACAGGAATGCATTCGTTGTTGGTAACGTCACAGGAATGCATTCGTTGTTGGTAAAGTCCCAGGAATGCATTCGTTGTTGGTAACGTCACATGAATGCATTCGTTGTTGGTAACGTCACAGGAATGCATTCGTTGTTGGTAACGTCACAGGAATGCATTCGTTGTTGGTAACGTCCCAGGAATGCATTCGTTGTTGGTAACGTCCCAGGAATGCATTCGTTGTTGGTAACGTCACAGGAATGCATTCGTTGTTGGTAACGTCCCAGGAATGCATTCGTTGTTGGTAACGTCCCAGGAATGCATTCGTTGTTGGTAACGTCACAGGAATGCATTCGTTGTTGGTAACGTCACAGGAATCCATTCGTTGCAGTAACGTCGCAGGAAGAGTGGCGTAGTGGACACAATTAGTAGAAAGGAACCCAACACGCCACGTGACCTTGTCCGCGATGTGTTGGATGGACACTTGTACGGATTTTTCCCATTTGCTTGCTTTAAATGACGGACACGCTGCTTGTAGTCCTCAGAATACCTGAACACGACAATCTGCTTCCACACTGTAGTGATTTCACTTTATCATTTGGCTGAACATTTTGATTGAAAGATTGCTGGAATCAGGTGTTTTCTGCTTTTCCTATC
Organism: Theodoxus fluviatilis; assembly: GCA_034096865.1. NCBI lineage: Eukaryota > Metazoa > Mollusca > Gastropoda > Cycloneritida > Neritidae > Theodoxus > Theodoxus fluviatilis. The sequence continues at coordinate 98,182 of JAWQFJ010004543.1, read as the reverse complement.
ATCGGTTCCTGGTAGTGGGGTAGTTTTGGTTCTTGGTGGGGAGAGTCATGGGGTGCGTTATAAATCTCGTGTTGGCGTCGATTTCCACAAGTGGAAGAAGGGCTTTTTCAAGATAATCTGCAAACGGTGGACAGTGTGAGAGGAGGCGATGAAGATTGGGGGAGGGGGTTGGGAAGACCCTAGAAGGGGGGGGGGGGGGGAAAGAGTAGAGGAATTGAAAGTAGGAGAGAGGGTAAAAGGGAAAGAGGCAGGAGAGAGAGGGAGAGAGGGGCAGGAAGGATGGGGGGAGAGGATATGGAGAGGAAGGGGGGGGGGAGGGGGGCGGAGGAGACCCTCGCTTGTCGGGGCTCAACAATCACTTCCGTCCGCCCACTCTATCAATACTTGCCTGCCGCCTTCCTGGTCCTGAGTAGAGGGGGGAGGGGGAGGGGGTCGGAGGAGTTGGGGAGAAGAGGGGAGAAAAAGAAGTTGGTGAGAGGAAGATTAAAAAGAGAGGGATGTCATGGATAAGAAGAAAAATAATTGAAAACTAATTGCTGCGTCATAATAAAGATAAAAGAAGCATCTCATACCAAATTACTCGCAACACTGTGATTTCTCTCACTCTGGCACACACGCACGCTCGCATGCTGGGGGGTTGGATGGAGAGGCGTGGGGTGGGGTTGTGGGTGGGAGAAAGGCAGGAAAACGGCAAATCAGTTGCATAACATGCAATATGCATCACGCAAACAGAACTATTATGTAGGGGCATTTACAATTAATCCTTCTTGGAGGAAGTGGCGGGATGACTGATCTACACAAATACAAATTGAAAAGGCCACATTTTCCCATTCTGCACGAGTGGCAGGTTTACGTTAGGTCCCCCTTTCAAGGCGATCACGAGCTCCCCTTGGGACGCCTTCATAAAACCTCTCGCCTTGTATAATTCTCCAACTTTTTGACACGACGTGGGGACTAGCGGAATACCTGCGCTTTCATGCGCGACTTGACGTCTGCCTTGGAGTCCACAAGCACAAAAAGGAAACTCGTGCCCACCCTCGCGCCCCGCTGTAGCTCCAGAAAGGGGGATTGGGCAGCGTTTGAGAAGCCATTGAGCTCGCTACAAAATCCCCCACGAGGGAACGACTGTCCACGCCCAAATTCCCCCCAGGTAACCATGACAGCCACTCGCTCGCCCCCGCACTGGCAACGAGCGCCCGTGCGTAGAGGCATGACCTAGTTTAAAGGCACATGGTCCCGACGATTTGAAAGGACAGAATGAATGAATGAATGAATTATGCTGATGGTCAATCAGCCTTTGTAGGCTGTGTAAGACACTGACCACGAAAATCACCAGAGCTAGTTAGAGTAAGAACGATACAAGAGTCAATGTGCGATGGGTCTACTCTTACTCCCAACCCAGGAGTGGACTTTAAAGCGGGAAGATTCCCAGCGTGGCTATAACTTTGCTCGTCATTAGAAGTAATGCCGTAATTTGAAAGTTGTCGCTTTTGGGTTTTTCGCACTTGCATCGAATGAACAAGTAGAATTGCTTTTGGAGGTCACGCGGACGATAACAGAGACTAGAGACGTGGTGATCATGAAGTCAGAACGATTCTTTCAACCACAGAATTGTGAAGAGTTTTAGTGTACGTTCGGGAGCAGGTGGCATGCATGCAGTATACAAAAGGCAAAACAAGAAGTTTTGGTAACGGTCACTCGACCGACCTAATTTTTTTCTGCCGAGCCAAATCTTTTTTCAATCGTGCAAAGAAAGAAAGAAATTGACGGTGAGTAACAAACTGCGTGCTCTCCCATCTTCCCTGCCCTATGAGCACTCGGGGAATCCAATATTTAAGTATTTTTAAAAAACTGCGTTTTCAGCGAAATATACATGAAACAAAATGTTCAATCTGGTTTCTTCTATTAATAAAAAAAGTTCACGCCCATCTACCTTTTTTTTCTTTTTGTTGTTGTTGCCTTGTAACCTTGACCACAAATTAATTATTTTTTTTGCCTTTTAATTTTTTTTATTTGTTTTGTTTGTCTTTTTTCTTTGTGGAAAACTTTAGAAAACAACACGGGACTTGGCTCTCTGACGATCTTGCTAGCAGTTTTCTCAAAACTTGTTCCAGCTGCTTTGGCCTGGTATGTCTTGCACAGTCACATCATCTTAATACAGCTTACTTCAATTCAAGGGAATTACATCAGCCCATAGTTCCCTGAGGACTTTCTCACGTTGAGGAACGGGTCGCAAGGATAAATCTGACAGCTTCAGTGCCTTTAGTAGTTGGATTGGTGAAGTTTTACGGTCACTCTGCCTTTGTATCCTATGTAAGGCCATTGATCACAAAAAACGCTCGAGCTAGTTAAAGTAAGAGCAAGTCAAGTCTCGATTTCCTGAGTTATCCGCCTTTTACAAATCGCGTAGGGTAACGCGATGAGTCTATTCACGCACACACACACACACACACACATATATATATACACACACACACACACACACATATATATATATATATATATATATATATATATATATATACATACATACATACATACATACATACATACATACATACATACATACATACATACATACATACATACACACAGAAACACACACACACACACACACACACACACACACACACACACACACACACCACAGGGGGAACAGTGCCTTTAAACGGAGCAGACTAAACTTTCCAGTGGCGCGTTGCTCCATTCTAAGTCCTCGACTTTCCGGCCACACCCGAGACCGCTGGCTTTCAAGGGTTGAACACAACACAAGCACCCGTTATGCCTACCCTTTTCTGCCAGGGGTCGTGCTGGGGGAAAAGCCGCTCTTGCCACGAGAAAATCGCCTCGTCATGGATACTCCATTCTCTCCCCTCGCTGCCCTCTCAGTGCGTGTTGCCTTTCGAAATATGGCGGCAAGATCGAGAAGAAGGAACGTGTGTGCCGAGATGGTAAAAAGGTTTGTGCAAATGTCGCTGCGAGACGGTGAATGAATGGAGCAGCCCTGGGCGTTGAATTCACAAGCTGTTAGCTGCGGCGGGTTCGTTCATCGGCCTGGTCTGGCTTTACTTACGCCGGGAGCCTGCGCACACACGCGTGCTGGCATGCACGCTCGTGACAAACGGAGGCGGTCTCTCCCGGAAAGAGCGCATTGTGCATGACGTGACATCTGTGACGTCACATGCCGTCACGTACTTTAAAAAATGGGTATATGCCCATGCGATTTCTACGTTGCCAATACAGTGCATGGAATGCGGAAGTCTTTGGATTCCGTTTTTGAATACATGTACAATCACAGTGGTGCTTCGTAGATATTTACGCCGGCGTAAAATGGATTTGTTTTCAAATATGTGAATGTAAAATCAGTGGTGCTGTGTGTATAGAGGTTTACGCTTGTATAAATAGATTGTCCTCAATGGAGGCGCTATGCTGTGCAAGACTCTATTGCCAGACCTGAGCGAACACGGAATGATCCTGATTTACGAGACTGAAACCTTTCTGCGAGATCACGCGAACCAACTTGCGAGTGGACGGAGAGATGGAGAAATGTACAGATGATCAACAGACAGATGTTATCACAGACACATGCATGAGATGATACACAAAGTCTTGTTATAATGTATGTCTTGATCAAGTAATACTTGCTTGGAACGTGCTAAAGATACTCCTTTCCTATCGGGAAAGACTGTAGGTCACTTTTATCCCTCCAGGTTTACTAGAGGTCCTACAGATTTTATCCCTCCAGGTTTACTGGAGGTCCTACAGACTTTATCTGTCTATCTGTCTGTCTGTCTGTCTGTCTGTCTGTGTGTGTGTGTGTCTGTCTGTCTGTCCCGACTTAACGGCTGATATCTCAAAAACTACTAGACGGAATTCCTTGACATTTTGCACACTTACTGGAAGTTATGTCCGATTGAATGTGTCAAATTTTCAGAATCGAGGTTTAAAAAGAAAGTGATTTTTTAAGGTCGTAAACTCGAAAACACCCCCTAAAATGTCAATTGACGGAATGGCGAAATGCAAAATGTGTGACGTGACGTAATTTTATGTGTATGTCTGTCTGTCAGTCCCGACTTAACGGCTGATATCTCAAAAACTTCTGGACGGATTTCCTTGACATTTTGCACACTTACTGGAAGTTAGGTCCGATTGAATGTATCAAATTTTCAGAATCGAGGTTTGAAAAGAAAGTGATTTATTTAGGTCGTAAACTCGAAACCCCCACCCCCCCTAAAATGTCAGTTGACGGAATGGCGAAATGCGTGGCCTAATGGCAGTGAATCGATATTAAACTTGGCAGAAATAGACCTTGAGTATCCTAAAATGTACAAGACCACTCAAATTTCATGAACTATCATCCATTTTTCTACAATTTACAGTGCAAAATACGAACCAAGGCGGTTTACGGAAAAGAACGTTATGAATGCTTTACAAACACTCAGTCATACCAGTTCTCCAATGGCACATTTTGTAGAGCGTTAGACTCTTGGTCATGCGTGACCAGGTTCGATTCTGCGCTGAAACTTTTTTTTCTTCTCTTTTTTCGAGAGGTTGTGGGTTCGAACCCGACCTGGTTTTTTGTGTTTTTGTGTATGTGTGTTTTTTCCCCCTCTTTTCTCGAGAGGTTGCGGGTTCAAACCCGATCTTCTTTTTTTTAAAGCCAAAACCTGGAGGTTCAGCGCCAGCAGTTTTTATTTGCATCATCTTTGAGTTTTACTTGGAAATGGTACAGGAAGAAGTGTGTTCCCGTATACTACGCGTTTCAGTTACTAAACTACATGTATACCTCCGTTGTCGAAGTATTTAAGAGAACTGGCTTCAACTTCGGGGCCTGCAAATTGCCCATTCCGTGCCCATGCTTTGTCTGATCAATATGTTCAGAAAGAAAATACATGTAGTGTTTGTTCATAGTAGATTCACCGATCTCTCATCCGAACACCCACGCTTACCAGTCTGAAGACAATACAATACAATACAACTTTATTTATCCCACAACAGGCAATTCAAGTACACTTTATGACAACCTTATCATTTACGTTTTTCCTGGTGCTAACTTTTGTAGAATCGATGTGAGGAAGTAGTTATAACCGTAACATTTCAAATACTTGATAGAACACAGACACACACACACACACACACACACACACACACACACATACACACACACACGCAATCATGCGCGCACACACGCACAAGTACTCACAAACACATATACACGGACGCACAACCTTACCTCCCCAAATCCCACCTCCCCAAAATCCCACCACCACCACCACCACCATCCATGCACAAATACGAGAACAACGAGCGTTATAGTAGTGCCAGGGTTCAAGCAGCGTGTGGCGTCACTGAGTGTAGGTAGAGAAGCCATCTGGGCCTGTCGCCTGTCTTCTGATGCATGACGTATGACGCCTCGTGTGCTGCTGTTTGTGTGACGGTCTTCATTGTTCTGCCAGGACCCCCACCCTCATTCCCGGGTATCATCTTACCTGTGTGTGTGACATTCCACACCCTGTTACAGTGTCGGGTATCATCTTACCTGTGTGTGTGACATTCCACACCCTGTTACAGTGTCGGGTATCATCTTACCTGTGTGTGTGACATTCCACACCCTGTTACAGTGTCGGGTATCATCTTACCTGTGTGTGTGACATTCCACACCCTGTTACAGTGTCGGGTATCATCTTACCTGTGTGTGTGACATTCCACACCCTGTTACAGTGTCGGGTATCATCTTACCTGTGTGTGTGACATTCCACACCCTGTTACAGTGTCGGGTATCATCTTACCTGTGTGTGTGACATTCCACACTCTGTTACAGTGTCGGGTATCATCTTACCTGTGTGTGTGACATTCCACACCCTGTTACAGTGTCGGGTATCATCTTACCTGTGTGTGTGACATTCCACACCCTGTTACAGTGTCGGGTATCATCTTACCTGTGTGTGTGACATTCCACACCCTGTTACAGTGTCGGGTATCATCTTACCTGTGTGTGTGACATTCCACACCCTGTTACAGTGTCGGGTATCATCTTACCTGTGTGTGTGACATTCCACACCCTGTTACAGTGTCGGGTATCATCTTACCTGTGTGTGTGACATTCCACACCCTGTTACAGTGTCGGGTATCATCTTACCTGTGTGTGTGACATTCCACACCCTGTTACAGTGTCGGGTATCATCTTACCTGTGTGTGTGACATTCCACACCCTGTTACAGTGTCGGGTATCATCTTACCTGTGTGTGTGACATTCCACACCCTGTTACAGTGTCGGGTATCATCTTACCTGTGTGTGTGACATTCCACACCCTGTTACAGTGTCGGGTATCATCTTACCTGTGTGTGTGACATTCCACACCCTGTTACAGTGTCGGGTATCATCTTACCTGTGTGTGTGACATTCCACACCCTGTTACAGTGTCGGGTATCCTTGCCTTGTTGACTTGCACCGTCAAAGTCAATCCAGTCTCTGTGTGTGTGCGTGCGTGTGTTTGCGCGCGTGCGTCTGTGTATGCATGTATGTGCATGCATGTGTGTGCGTACGTGCGTCTGTGTGTGTGCTTATATGTATATGTGTGTGTGCGTGTGTGTGTGCGCGCGTGCGTGTGTGTGTGTTTATATTTATGTATGTGTGTATGTATGTTTGTGTGTGTGTGTGTGTGTGTGTGTGTGCGTGCGTGTGTGTGCGCGTGTTTATATTTATGTATGTGTGTGCATGCATGTTTGTGTGTGTGTGTGCGTGCGTGCGTGTGTGCGTGCGTGTGTTTATGTGTGTGTGTGTGTGTGTGTGTGTGTGTGCGTGCGTGCGTGTGTGTATGTGTGTGTGTGTTCAGTTTGAGACTATAGTGAGTTGGTGTTCCCCACAGATATGAAAAGAGCTGTAGGGTTCCCCTCGTTTCCACTGGCTGTGTATACAGGGTCTTTGCTGTGGTCCCACCGAGGCAATCTCCATCGAGGCCGGCGGACCTCTGTGCCATGTTTGAATGAGGATAACTCATGAATTATGTTACAACGAGTGTATGAGCACATAGCTTGACCTAATAACACCTCAGAGCACTTTGCCTCAAATACCTGTATGGGTGGACTTGCACTGAAACTGAAATTGGCTTTCAGTTTGAAAAGGCCGTTTCAGGTTACCCAGGTGGAATGAGAACCCAAGGATGTTGGTTGCAAATGATTGCGGTGTACTATCAAAACGTGTTTGCATGATTATATGAAAACAGGACTTTCTCCCCTGAAGAGATGGCGTGTGCATATGGCTTGCAGACCGTCATTCATGGGCCATGCCTCGTCATTGTACGCTCCTGTCAGATAGGTTGTAGAGAAGTTTACCTGCCATACGTCAGCCAGGAAGAATTGATTCTGCAGGTGCGAGAGGGTGTGGCGTGTAGCCGCCACCCTCTGATGGAGAGTGTCAACACGAATGCCTGACAGCCATCATTGTTTCCTCCTTCCCTGTCCCTGTCTCACCTGCTTCCTCGTTCCTCCACAGCCCTCTCTCTTGGTCCTTGGTAGGCCTACACATAGTATTTCTTGTCAGCCTTTTTCCCCTCTTCATCATTTTGGTAGACCCACTGCTTGTACTTCTCGTCGCCTTTTTTGTAATATAACTCTGTGGGAGGCATACTGCTTGTTTGTTAGTTTTTGCAACCCTTTACTCTTCATTTTGGCAGGCCTATTGCTAGTGCTTCTCTTTGATTGTTTTGTATTCAACTCTATGGAAGAGCTACTGCAATACTTCTCTTCAACCCTTTTCTCTTCAGCATTTTGGTAGGAGTTCTCTTGCTGTTTAAGTCTATGGAAAACCTATTGCTACTACTTCTCTTTAACCCTTTAACTTGTGACCTCTTTAGTAGATGTATTGCTAGTATTCTAATAATTTCTTTGGAAGATCTACCACAAGTACTCTTAATTAACCCCATAGTAGATCTATCGCTAGAACTTCTCATTAATCCTTTTACCATCAGACAGCCTTTTGGCGCCTGACTTCCCATCCTCCCCCTCCCCCTGTGGGTTCGGGGTAAGAATTGACCCACCGTGTCTCACTACGCGATTCGTAAAAGGCGAATAACTAGGGACACCGTGACTTGCTTTACGTTTACTCAAAACTGTTCTAGTGATTTTCGTGCTTAATGGCCTTACATAGCCTACAAAGGCTGATAGGCCGTAAAACACCACCCATCCATCCATCCATCCCATCCTCCCCGGTGTGGGGGTTGGGGTGAGGGGGGTGGGGGTAGGGGAGGGGGCTGTAGGTGAATGAATGGATAGGCAAATAGAAAACCGAAGGTGAAGGTACCGATTCAGGTAGTGACTTATCAACCCTATCTGGGTCTCTAATTCAGCTGAGGAGGAGGAGAAGGAAGAAGAGGAGCAGTAGCAGAGAAGCAGAAGTAGGAGGAAATGGAGTAGAAAAAGGGGAGAGAAAAAAGGTGAAGAAGGAAGTGGATGACTATCTCAGTATATGGGTCTCGAACCGCCGTACACTTTATACTTGTCTGTACAGATGATGGATGGTGAATCATTACACCTTTGCATCGCTACATTACGGTATGGTGATCTGCTTTGTATGGATTGCTTTGTTGTTTGCTCGTCAGCTTACGTACCCTGAATCAGGGAGTGATCTTGTCCACCTTCTGAATCAGGGAGTAATCTTGTTCACCTTCTGAATCAGGGAGTAATCTTGTCCACCTTCTGAATCAGGGAGTAATCTTGTCCACCTTCTGAATCAGGGAGTAATCTTGTCCACCTTCTGAATCAGGGAGTAATCTTGTCCACCTTCTGAATCAGGGAGTAATCTTGTCCACCTTCTGAATCAGGGAGTAATCTTGTCCACCTTCTGAATCAGGGAGTAATCTTGTCCACCTTCTGAATCAGGGAGTAATCTTGTCCACCTTCTGAATCAGGGAGTAATCTTGTCCACCTTCTGAATCAGGGAGTAATCTTGTCCACCTTCTGAATCAGGGAGTGATCTTGTCCACCTTCTGAATCAGGGAGTAATCTTGTCCACCTTCTGAATCAGGGAGTAATCTTGTCCACCTTCTGAATCAGGGAGTAATCTTGTCCACCTTCTGAATCAGGGAGTAATCTTGTCCACCTTCTGAATCAGGGAGTAATCTTGTCCACCTTCTGAATCAGGGAGTAATCTTGTCCACCTTCTGAATCAGGGAGTAATCTTGTCCACCTTCTGAATCAGGGAGTAATCTTGTCCACCTTCTGAATCAGGGAGTAATCTTGTCCACCTTCTGAATCAGGGAGTAATCTTGTCCACCTTCTGAATCAGGGAGTCATCTTGTCCACCTTCTGAATCAGGGAGTCATCTTGTCCACCTTCTGAATCAGGGAGTCATCTTGTCCACCTTCTGAATCAGGGAGTCATCTTGTCCACCTTCTGAATCAGGGAGTAATCTTGTCCACCTTCTGAATCAGGGAGTGATCTTGTCCACCTTCTGAATCAGGGAGTGATCTTGTCCACCTTCTGAATCAGGGAGTAATCTTGTCCACCTTTACTCCCGTACACGCCCAAAGGTCAGCGACCCAGGAACTACGTCACCATGGTACACAGCAAATACCACGCAGCACTGTTCTCCATGCCGCACTGAGATAGCGCCACTTGCCTGGCTGTTGCATGTGCAGGGGTAACACCCGCTAACATCGTGTGTGCCAGGGTTTAGTGTCCCTCTCCGTTTTCTCACAGGCATTGTCTTGAGAGAGAAAGAAATAGAGAGAGACAGATGGAGAGAGAGAGAGAGAGAGAGAGAGAGAGAGAGAGAGAGAGAGAGAGAGAGAGAGAGAGAAGAGGGGAGGGGGGGGAGACAGAAAAAGAAAGGAGAGGGGTGCTCGCAATGGGGGTGGGGAATGAGTTGGTCGAGAAACCGACCACTCTGACTCCCGAAATTTATGGCTGGTCGTATGGTCACATAGTGTTTGCTGAATGAGACTGCGTTTGGCCTCCATTCAGTGTTGCAATAATACATGGCTTTGTCGGGCTGCCTTCATGCTATGCTGTTGGCATATGGCCGTGATAGATTCGCGGCCCATAACTGAGTCACGTCTGACGAACAGGTCCGATGCTGACTACGAGACAAACAATCAACTCACTACAAATACTGTTTGTGTTTTAAAGCATGACGCTGGTGTATGTATACGGTGTATGCATATGTATGTATATTATATGTACAGTAGACATGTATGTACTATATAATGATGAATTCCTCGGGTCCCTTCGAAGCCTCATTAGTTACAAAACGCTGAAGTTCATCAGGTAGTTCCAGTTTATGTGGGGGGCATCGAGCAGCTCCAACTGTATATTGCACTCACTTTTCCTCCAGTTACCTGTTGTGTAGTTCGATAAATTGCTGTTGCCGCGTTGCTGCGAAAGAGCTCCTTTTCTCATCACTATAAATATTTTCGGCAAGGTGTTTCTACAATGATAGAACACGCAAATCAAGAATGAGAACCAAAAATGAAGAAAATAGCAAACGCGCAGAAATATCCAAGTGCGGAAACACGAGTAACGCTGGGAAGATATGAGAAACAGGAGGAGCGTGAGAGATGGAAGGCGAGAGCTTGATAAATACAACTGTGGCACATATTTATTATGCATCAAGACACACTCATAAGATAACGCTATTACGGAAGAAACAGCATGTATGCTTACCTCGCTCTCTCTCCCTTTCCACCCGACCTATCACTGCTCTCTCAGGCGAAAATCACTCATGCAAGGCTTTGAGCGTTTCGTCTTTTCTGAAAGGGAACGTGTCAGCGTGCAATGACACAGTGAATAAACCCCTCCTCCTCAAAAGGCTGGAATGCGAGAGGCCTGCACTGACAGAGTGGGTTTGATGAGGGGAGGGGTAGGGAAAAAGAGACAAGAGGGGTGGTGGGGTGGTGGTGGTTTGAAATGGAGGGGGAAAGGTAAGTAGAGGGAGAAGTTGGCTGTTCGAGTGAGATATCTTGCGAGTAGAAAACAAAATGTTAATTGTTTATGTGACGGTTATATGAGAGATACGATAGAGACGCGCGCGCGCGCGCGAGAGAGAGAGAGAGAGAGAGAGAGAGAGAGAGAGAGAGAGAGAGAGAGAGAGAGAGAGAGAGAGAGAGAGAGAGAGAGAGTTTGCACAGAAGCATTGTCCTAAATTACTTATAGAAGAAACACGTACATTCATATATACATGCACACACACACACACACGTATATATATATATATATATATATACAAACGCACGCGCGCACACACACACACACACACACACACACACACACGAAGAAATGCACACACACGTAGAGACAACGCACGTTCATGCACACTTTGGCTCTTGCTCACACGACAACTTTACCCCTCCTTCCTTCAGTCACTTGCACACTCTACAGCTGACCTGCGTGGTGAGCACACACAGGCTACGGTAGGATTGTACTGCCACGGGGGTGGGGGTGGGAGGAGGAGCAAGTGGGGGAACTATATTGTTGATTTCGCAAGTTCCAAATATATCTTAGGTAAGAAAACACCACCTGGCCTTACCTGTCTGCGGTTTTACGCGAGAGGGCATAAGCAAAGTGTAAAGTTTGGTGAGAGAAGGGAGGGGAGAAGGGGTAGAGGGGAGAAGGGGTAGAGGGGAGAAGGCGAGAGGAAACGGGGGAGGCGGGGGGAGGGGGAGGCTGACGGTGAACACTCCATTCAAAGGCAGGAATTTCACGGGTTTTACCTTTTCTGAAAGCGGAGACGACGTGACTCGGCATTTGCCACGGGACGTTGGGGGTGGTGGGTGGGGGGAGAACTCTGGACGAGGAGGGGCAGGTGTTGGTGGCGGTGTACAGACTCGTGACCAGTTTCTATCTATCTATCTACGTCTTTGACCCCTCCTGGGGCATAGGCCGCTAACAAGGGTTTTCCAGCCCTCCCGGTCCTGAGCAAACTTTTCCAACTGTCCCCAAGAGTGGCCTGTTCTCTTGACATCGGCGTGCAGGTCTCGGCGCCAACTGTTTCGAGGTCGACCTCTCTTTCTCTTCCCTTGCGTGACCAGCTTAGTGCCCTTCATTGCAGACTGTCATGTCTGGTTCGCAAGGCAGGGGCTTAAGTCGAGACGGATGCTGTGACTCATGGTAGACTTGATACTGTTCCGATGAGTCAAAGTCATATCTGATTTGCTTCGGCGATTATTGCATTCATAAGATGCAGTCGGAGTGGCTGTACTTTGTAAGTTCAGCTGTGGGACATTTAATATCGTACGTGGAATGCCTGAGTTGAAACCTGATCTCAACGCCCGCACTGCTCTTCGTTGATTCATCAAGACTCGTTGTTGCTCGACACCAGGAGAGGTTGCATTTTAAAGTGAAACGAGAGCAGTGACGATACTGCAATCTAAACAGCTGCAATTCAGTAATCGAATATACCTCCATGGCAGTTCTTCAAGACATTTATTATTAGGATACGATATCCATCATCTATAAACTCATCATCGCGCTCTACCAGATGGCTGCAAATGTCCAATGAACAGGGACGTTTAAAGATAAAAAGCTGAAGATTGCAAACTTTTTCTTCGAATTCTTCACGATGTCTGAGCATTCCAATCTCACATTTCGAGTCCCTTGTTATCGGGCCACCCGCACAACTCCCTCTCGGCTCCCTGAAGTGAATGCCCGTTTGAACGTGCTGTGTTCGTGCTGACCGCAAGAGGGTTGCACGTTCATTTAGGTGACTGAATTCTTCGTATGCAACACTCGTTCGGGAGGCGAGTTTCATGTAACCATGCTGCGTTTGCTGAGGTCTGCTCGGTCCAGCTTGTCGCTTTGTTCTGGGAAGCTGGAAACTCCTTCGCCGTCAGGTATATGCATGTAGGTGTCTGTCAGGGGAATGCTTGTAGGTTTGTGTCAGGTAAATGCTTGTATGTGTCTGTCAGGTATATGCATTTAGGTGTCTGTCAGGTATATGCATGTAAGTATCTGCTGTTAGACCGACGGGCACAATTGTTGACACAGCCTGCTTTTGATATAGCCCAACGCGACACTTAAGAGCCGCGCCGAAATGACATGTACATCAAAAACGAAGAGCAGGAACGTTGCCATCTTGTTGTATAAGTATGTGTCGTTGAGTAGTGTGTGTTGTGTGTGTGTGTGTGTGTGTGTGTGTGTGTGTGCGTGCGCGCGCGCATGTGTGTGTGTGTATTTCTTTCAAAGAGAGACACTTTCTTACCCTCGTTACAAAGGCAGTACGCGAAAATGGTGGATTGCAACACTCATATTAGTTGAGACCAAGACACAATCTGCCACCGTTGTCACAGGCTCTGCACGTATGAATTTTCGTTAGTCTCACTTTCGGCACCACTGACGTCTTCGTCGAAAATCGATGGGCCACAATGCCTTCTATTTTAATAAGTATCTAAGTGTGTTCCTAGACGTACGTGCAGGCAAGAACATATGTCAAGTATGCGTTGGTACATTGACCATCTACAACGTATGTGCATACTCCTACACACTTATTTGGGCATGTGTTGATTTAGCTTCGTGTCATCTCGAAGTGCCGAGTGTTCCGCATGCCTGTCTCCGTAGCCACCCAGTCTCCGTGCTGCGTGCTGTCCTTCGCTCTGATCCTCGATTCGCCACACCTCTTCAACTCCCGTCCCGTGGTGTTGGTCTCGAAAAGAGTCGAAAATATTCCATAAGTAAAGGAATGTGGGCGTTTATTACGCCTTACCTACACTACACACATCTTGGGGGTTGGGGCTGGGAGGAGGGGGTGGGGGCTGAGAATCCAAGGGAGGACGGTGAAGAGAGGGGCGGTCACACAAGAGTAGCCACCTGTGTCATTTCTCAGCGGGGCTCGTTGCCGAGTCTCCGCCTCGTCGTGATTCACGGGTAGGAGCTGATAATTGAGGTGTTTGTGGAGTTTATTGGCGATCGAACTGCATCCAAAAGAGCGTCTAGACACAGGGCTGTCGTTCACGAGACCGTTTAATTGCTTTCCCCTTGCCCCCACAAGGCAAGCATCCAGGTCGGGGCTCTGGGAAGCTACCCGTGATGCGAGAGGAAGGAGGACACCATGTGAGAATAGTCATCATGTCGTCACTGCCTGAGTGCGAGCGGCGAGTTGAATAGGTGAATTTTGTATTCTGCACGCATGCGCCGTGACCCCTTTATCAATCGGAAATAGGGGGAGCATGGGCACTTGCTGCGATTGTTGTGCGGCGCCTCTACTCTAGAAGACAGTGTTTCTTGCGATCTGCATGCTAAAGGATGCACTTTAATGAATTGTATCTCAAGAAGGAGGAGCAGAGAATAAACATGTGAACTTCGGATCGCTCCCAAACCTTCCAGATTACAATGATGGAGTTTTTGGTCTGTATTTATATGCAAATGTTATTGTGTTGAAAACTCGTATTCTTTTCTGTTACCTGTAAGCCGAGTAGTTACTACCACAATGCGTCTTCATCAGACTTGCAAGCATTTTCTTTCAGTCTCACTCACAGAAACCGGACCGCCACACTCGATTCCCTCCTGAGTCGGCGAAATGCCGCGGTACTGATTTACATATCAGGGGAGATAATCTCTTTAAAATGGTGTCGAAGAATTTGGCAGTGTGTGGAATGGACGCGGGGTCCAGACGAAAACATGAAGGTGACGCTACGAATGCAGAAGGCGTACCTGACATTTACTGGCCGCAGTCTACGTGACGTGTGGGTGCGAATGTCTCGGATCTGAAAGTTGCACCCGACGATAGTTCACTTGCAGCACCCGATGTCTTGCATTACGGCTGCTCTGCTGACCCTCGTAGGACAAGTACCCGTTTAAGGTCAAGATATCCCAGCGATGAAAAGATGCTTGGGGGTCGAGACGTACGAGTCCTCGAATAATGAACTCGATTTAAAGAAGAATAAAGGAAGAACGATGCTGAACTGAGCGACGATATTGTTCATGCCGCACGGGAGGCTTTCCTTTCTTTCTTTGGTTTGGGTTTCTTTTGGAATGGAGCGAAATAAGCGCACATGAAAGCGATTTGTAGATGTTCATCCTCTGGGAAGCAAGAATGCACACTCAGACCTACACCTGTGCATTCTACTTCAGTGAACGAGTGAGTTAATGAGTTAGGGAGGGAGGGAGTGACCGACCGACCAACCGATCAACTGATGCATCCTCCCCCCCCCCTCTCTCTCTCTCTATCTCTCTCTCTATCTCTCTCTCTCTTTCTCTCTCTCTTTCTCTCTCTCTCTCTCACACACACACACACACACACACACACACACAAACACACACACACACACATACACACACACATACACACACAGGCACTTGACAGCGGCCACCCGAATCTGTCGTTACTGTGCGAGAACCGGGCGAGACAGGGAAATGTGCTATCAGTCGATGATCTGTGAAGGCAGGTGTGGCGTGGACCTTGGTGGCGTAGGTAGACCCCTTGTCTGTGGGAAAAGAACGGAGCCCTGACCTCGGGGCAGTCTCCAGGGAGTACTTGCCCAAAGGATGGAGTGGCGGTGAGAAGGTCAAGATTTCAAGAGCGACATTGCCATGCGTCAGAAGACCACCTGTAAAAGAGAAAACGTTCCTTTTTCAGGCTGAAATGCGAGTCGACAACAGGATAACTGCTTGACGACTTACGTCTGTGATAAGACATGTATATGAATTGCATCTCGCTTTGAGTGTTCCTTTTCGAACACACTGAATGATAAGGGGGAAAATACCTGTTGGAAACTTCTTTCCGACAAACCAAAACATATTTGAATGAAGCTACTTGGTATCCTTTGGTTCATGCCTTTGTTGATAGGCGATGAGCTTGCGATCTTTGCTAGGGATTACCGTAACGTGTTCTTGCTCGGATTTTGTGTGGGTGAAAATGACTGTGTCAGGGTCACTCGCCCTGTCTATTATCGCACACGCGGAAAAAGATGTAAATGAGGACATCAAGAGAAGCGACGTGACAAAGCGCAGATAGTCTCTTTGACGTCAATCTTTGAAAATAATAGGCCTTCCTTTGCATCCCGGGAGATTTCGCCGGTTGTTTGAAGACAGGAAAGAAGGATGATGCACATAAAGATGACAGATACAGAAATAAAGTCAAAGGTAACTTTTCTTGAGGGGTTGAAACACACTTGGGAACATACACACTCAAATCTTCACACACAGTCGCAGGCACGTACTGACGCACGCATACGCGCACGCGCGCGCGCACAAACACAAACACTCTCACACACACACACACACACACACACACACACACACACACACACACACACACACACACACCGCATTTCATCATTCCCTCCGTCCACCACCAATGTGGATGTGCACCATAACCGACGGGCGAATGAGACTTTGACAATAACCTTTACGCGATGTTAAATAAATGTTAAGCGCCACTGTTGGACGCAAGTGAAAGAAAGTCAAACGCTTGAACTGCATGAGCAAGGAGAGACGGATGGAGAGTGAATCGCTGCAACTCTCATGCGGCAATTTCCTCCCTAATCCAAGATAGCTCTGAGTGACGCGGCAAAGCTCTGTGATCATCCCTCATGGAAAATACAGATGGTGGCAGGGCTTGGACGGAGATAGGACAAGGCGGGCACCACACA
The DNA here is from genome assembly GCA_034096865.1 of Theodoxus fluviatilis. Taxonomy (NCBI): domain Eukaryota; kingdom Metazoa; phylum Mollusca; class Gastropoda; order Cycloneritida; family Neritidae; genus Theodoxus; species Theodoxus fluviatilis. Next base: position 81,599 of record JAWQFJ010004543.1, on the reverse strand, counting down.
TTGAACCTATGCAGGCGACATGGACAGGAACACGCCGTCCAGACAGACAGACAGACACGATGCTGATTACAAGGGCCAAGGTCCTATGTCAGGTCACCTAGAACACTCGAGAACACGTTGAAACACCTGGCTGTCATTGAACTGGACAAAGTGGACGTCGCCCAGAGTCCCTTGCCTTGCTGTCCTTGCTGTCTTTCCGGCTTTCTTGCAGGTGTCCGTCTGTGCGTCATCCCTCTGCCTCTCTGGGCCATCGTTTCGCCTGCGGCAGCATGTCCTTTTGAGATGCTTCATGTGCAAGCTTGTTTTTGCATATATGTCCTGTGATCACGAGGATTCAGAAGCAATCTGTCATTTTCTGTGAGAGCATTCCCGATGGCATAAGGTATTGCTGTGAGAGAAAGCCTCAAGGAACACTTTGGACGAAAGAAACGAAGACCTGCTGCAGAGAAGTGTAATCGTTTGCGCTCAGAGGACAACTGTGATTGCCCGCCAGTCAGCAGCTGTGTTTTTTCCTGTCGTGCTTGAATTCATAAATGCTGCTCAGACAAAATGCATTCGCTTGTTTATTTGAAGTAGTATTTCAGACGCGCTTACGCACCTGTGTTATCCTCACCACTTCAGTAAAGCATAGCAGCGAGATTTTATCTTATCTGACACTGCCTGCCAATGTCATATATTGTCTTTCATATGAGTTTCCGGAAGCCTATGAAACCACGGCTCGAATTAAATGTTTATGGACCACTTCAAAAGGAACCGCGCAGATGGCGGCATACTGATCTCTAGAGTGCAGGACGAGTTCGATGACATACTTTCAAGGATCAGACGATGTTTTCACGTCCTGGTTGGTTTGTCGTCTGTATGTAAAAGTGTGACGGCATGGAGGCAGGCCGTGACCTAGTTTCAATTTCAGGTTTGACATGAAAAATTCGCGAAAGGTTTGGAACTCTGACTGTGTGTGTGTGTGCCCTCCAGATCGTAGGATCCAGAAGTTGTAATGTCCGACAGATTCAGGACCGGTACGTTGAAGCTTCAGTAAACTTTGTCTCCGTGAGTCGAGAGGAACGTCGAAATAAATCAGCCTCGCAAACCGCAGGAGTAGGCAAGGAGGAATGCTACAAAGGAAGGGGCAAGTGGCGAGAACGGAACAAGGGGGGCGAGGTGGGTGGCGTAAGTGTTACCAGGAATAAATCGGGGATCAACGTCGATTAGGAGATATGGAGCCGTGCAAACAACTCCCGGACTGCTGGAGGTGCAGACTCACCAGATCCTATCTGTCGACTCCTGACCTTGCATGCAGATGACTGACTATACGGGCCTCTTGCTGCGGGGTCAGGACTGACAGGTTGATAGGGTGGCGTGGCTCTGCGCTGCACCTCCCCCGGTGCCACACTAAAACACGTTGTCTCAGCCTGGAGAGAAGGGCTCCTGCCTGAAAAGTGTCGTTGGGCTGAACTGATAACGAGAGTGATACTCTTTTCATGTGGTCTGGGTTTTCAAGATGGCAATGTCCTGTTCAAACTTTTCAATTGAAATGGTAAAGACACCGTTGTAAAACTTTCGAAATCAACGATGAAGATGCCGTTGTAAAACACAAAAATTCAACGAAGAAGATAACGTTGTAAAACATTGGAATATAAAAAATGAAGATACCATTGTAAAACTTTTTTAATTCAACGGTGAAGACACCGTTGTAAAACATTGAAATTAAGCGGTGAAGACACCGTTGTAAACATTGGAATTCAGCGATAAAGACACCGTTGTAAACATTGGAATTCAACGATGAAGACACCGTTGTAAACATTGGAATTCAGCGATTAAGACACCGTTGTAAAACATTGGAATTCAACGGTGAAGACACCGTTGTAAACATTGGAATTCAGCGATGAAGACACCGTTGTAAACATTGGAATTCAGCGATGAAGACACCGTTGTAAACATTGGAATTAAGCGGTGAAGACACCGTTGTAAAACATTGGAATTCAACGGTGAAGACACCGTTGTAAACATTGGAATTCAGCGATGAAGACACCGTTGTAAACATTGGAATTCAAGGCGCGGAAAACCTGCAGAACGCTGGCAGCTTGCTGGCAGTCCTAACACTACTTCCTTTTGCAACGCGCCTAATAGGTGCAGTCCTAACACTACTTCCTTTTGCAACGCGGCATTCACATCGACCGCGGTGACTACTAAAACAACTAAAAAATACTGACAACAAAAAAGGACATCCACCTAAAAATCAAATACGCCAGGGTATTTATTTTGCAAAAAGTGTCGTGCTACTTGCACGGCGCGCTCTTGGCCCAAGAAGCCTGCATGTCGGGTGAGGTGAAACGGATCCGTGGTCTGCCAGGTAGGTGTGAAAGCGCGGCTACTGTCTCACAGCTGGCTCATGTCTGGAGACCCGAACTGACATCCAGGATCTAAATCGGCGTCATGCCAGCGTCGCTTTTGTCATGCTGCTCGTGCAGCTCGTGTTGCGTCTCTGAAATGGTCAAGTGCGAGAGGAGGAAGCTTATGTCATATTGCCTCTTCCGCTTCCTGCTCCTGCTGCTTCTCCTGTGGCTGCTCTACTCCTCCTCCACCTGCTCTTTCTCTTCCTGCTCTTGCATTTCCTCCTCCTGCTCTTTCTCTTCCTGCTCTTGCATTTCCCCCTCCTGCTTTTTCTCTTCCTGCTCTTGCATTTCCCCCTGCTGCTTTTTCTCCCCCGGCTCTTGCTTTTCCTCCTCCTGGTCTTTCTCTTCCTGCTCTTGCATTTCCCCCTCCTGCTTTTTCTCCTCCTGCTCTTGCTTTTCCTCCTCCTGCTCTTGCTTTTCCTCCTCCTGGTCTTTCTCTTCCTGCTCTTGCTTTTCCTCCTCCTAGTCTTTCTCTTCCTGCTCTTGCATTTCCCCCTGCTGCTTTTTCTCTTCCTGCTCTTGCTTTTCCTCCTCCTGGTCTTTCTCTTCCTGCTCTTGCATTTCCCCCTGCTGCTTTTTCTCTTCCTGCTCTTGCTTTTCCTCCTCCTGGTCTTTCTCTTCCTGCTCTTGCATTTCCCCCTCCTGCTTTTTCTCTTCTTGCTCTTGCTTTTCCTCCTCCTGGTCTTTCTCTTCCTGCTCTTGCTTTTCCTCCTCCTGGTCTTTCTCTTCTTGCTCTTGCTTTTCCTCCTCCTGGTCTTTCTCTTCCTGCTCTTGCATTTCCCCCTCCTGCTTTTTATCCTCCTGCTCTTGCTTTTCCTCCTCCTGCTCTTGCTTTTCCTCCTCCTGCTCTTGCTTTTCCTCCACCTGCTCTTTCTCTTCCTGCTCCTGCTTCTCCCCTGCACTGCTGCTGCTAATGCTGCTGCTGTGTGTCTTTCTGTACAAGATTGACCCTTTTTTGGTTCTGTTACCGATACTCTTATCATCTTACATTTGCAAAGGCAATGATCGAAATTGTCATCGTTGATCATACCACCCCTACTGCCATCGCCGCAATGACCACCACTGCAAATTTCAGTTGTACTATGACCTCTTACCTCTTTCGCAGTACTATCATTATCGTCACTGTCGTCGTCGTTTTATCGTCGTCGTCGTCGTCGACGTCGTTGTCATTATCTTCGCTGTCGTTGGCATTATCATCATTGTTGTCGCCGTCATCATTAGCACCAACGTTGTGGGAGTCATTCACGCTTCATAGCTAAACACTTTCTATTTACTTCTTCAACGTCACTTTATCATGCGTGGGAGCATTCACAAGACTGTGACGTTGTTATGCATACTCTCTCTCTCTCTCTCTCTCTCTCTCTCTCTCTCTCTCTCTCTCTCTCTCTCTCTCTCACACACACACACACACACACACACACACACACACCCGGATCTGCTGAAGGTGAAAATCGATATGCAGGAACGTGAGCGTAGAGGAGATGATATTTGATAGAGATACGATCAAAATGGAACAAAGTGCGTAGTGAGTGTGCGGCGTCCTTTTACTACCACGAAAGTGCGCTTATAACTTGAATCGCCTGAAGCCATGGGAAAACCGTTTCGGGCTGTCGCATCGAGACGGGGGTCACGCTAGTTTTTCTTACTCGCTCTTTCTCCATGAAACGTATCAGCGTAAACTCTCCCGAACGCCAGACTAAAAACGGCCAAGAATGCGCTGGGAAAAGCAACACGGCCATTAAGTGATAATGCAATGCCTGCTGCGAGTATATCTCATGAATGCGATCCCCTCTCATCCCTGTCCCGCTCTGACTCACCGCCCGCTTCGGCTCGACTCGAAATATTCGTCGCCTCCCCGCTAACAGCATGCTGTAGTAACGTGTGCCTGCGACCTCACCCGAGGCCAATGAGCCGTGTAGTGGTTTGTGTGCCGATACTGGCCAACCCTGCGGAGTCAGCGCTTTGTGTGAGGGCTTGTTTCCCTTGCAGGAGAGTTTAATATTGTCAGCTGATTTCAGGAATAATGGGAGTGTATGCATTTTCTGTGAAAGAAAGTTGCAGCGGTGGAAAGTGATAGTATCGCGAATTCAGTGGCGTGTTGCTTCTTCGCTACTGTTCGTATGCGGAGTGCTCTGACGACCACGTTTGAACCTGGTCACTCTCGAGTGCTTGCTCTAGCTCACACGGGATAAAATGCACACACGTCATTGCTTGCAAAGTTACCTGTGCTTTGAACACAAATGCCGTAGCCTTCTTTCTGATACCAAAATATACATACTGTTTAATGGTGAACTAATGCAAGTGTGTCTTAGAGCAGAATTGTGTCTTTAAATACATGTACATTCAACTTAGCACATGTACAGATTGAAGAAAATCATTGCGAATTTGACACTGCCGGCAACATTACAGCTATAACGGCCAACGATGCTAATATAAGTACTACTCAACACAACTGTCATTGCTGCCACCGTCGCCACGTTACAAGTTCATGGTCTCCTCTGCTGCTGCTTTTTGGAGAATTCTACAATGAGTGGCATCTCCAAGCCTCGCCATCTGCAGTTATGGATGCCACCAACGTCGCTACGACTGCCGTGATGGCACTTCCGTCACCATCATTTACTCCACCACCACTATCTTCACTCTTCGCAGTCACAATTACCGCAACCACTACTATGACTATAATCGTCACATACTATATCAGCTCAACACATTACTACACATTATTTGCCAAACTCCCAAACAACCTCCACAATGCGTATTACAATAACCACCACCTCCTCTACCACGACCTTAACGATATCGAAAACTTATAATTCTACCGCAACCACCACCTCTACCACGATCGCAACGATCTACACAATGTACATTACAACCTCCACCACCACCTCTACCACGATCGTGACGACCTACACAACGTACATTACAACAACTACCACCACCTCTACCTCGACCCAGACGATCTCCACAACAACGATATTACAACAGTCACTACCACATCTACCACTACCACCATCGCATTAACTACCTCCACCCTAAACCGACGCCGTCCTGTTGGGCTGGCTGACAATGTTTGATGACGCGCGGGAGAAGCAACCAGGTTGATATACGATACTGCCGTCAGCAGGTCTTCTATCTTGCCGGAGGTGGGAGGAATTGTATACGATGAAATAAATCTTCGCGCCCATCCGATCTACCGCATTGACGGATGTGTCTCGGATATCTTGCCGATACCAGAGGACTAAGAAAATTCCCGGGCAGAATTTGCACTCCCACACCAGTAACTTCTTCTAGAGAGGAACTGACTTCTGACTTAGGGAGAATCTTCTGTAGCACTAACTCAGGTGAACCTACATTCGATGTGGGTTCCATCAGCTGTTCTTACAGGGTGACATATGTACCCGTGGGCTAGAGATTTGTCACTGACTTGATGTTTTTCCGAGTGGATTTAATACTGCTGTTACAAAATAGTGAACGGGTATGTTCGTATTTCTGCTTTGATGGAATTGAAATGGGCTTAAGCATCGTCTTACCGATGAATCTTGAGAATTAACTGTCGCATACCTGCTCTTTGGTTCATCTCGCTCGTCGTACTTCATCTGCTCCTCTTCCTGCTTTGCCCGTTCCACCATTTTCTCTTTCAGCGTGTCTTTTCCTCTTTCTTCTTGTCTGTTCCTCTTTCTTCTTGTCTGTTACTTTTTCTGCATGTCTGATTTTCTTCCTGCTCGTCTGTTTGTCTTTCTGCTCCTTTTTGTCTTCTCTCTTCTGTTGTTGTTGTTTCTTCTTCTTCTTCTTCTTCTTCTTCTTCTTCTTCTTCTTCTTCTTCTTCTTCTTCTTCTTCTTCTCCTCTCTCCTCCTCCTCCTCCTCCTCCTCCTCCTCCTCCTCCTCCTCCTCCTCCTCCTCCTCCCTCCTCCTCCCTCCTCCTCCCTCCTCCTCCTCTTCCTCCCTCCTCCTCCTCCTCCTCTCCTCCTCCTCCTCATCCTCCTCCTCCTCCTCCTCCTCCTCCTCCTCCTCCTCCTCCTCCTCCTCCTCCTCCTCCTCCTCCTCCTCCTCCTTATCCTCATACCTTCCTCTTGTCATTACCAGTATTCGTCGATCACTACAATCCTCGACGTGGTCGTTATCGCCATAGTCGCCGCCACCTTGGTTCATTGAGCAATGTTACCTTAGCCAGGGCGCGGAGTACAGCTCTTGCTGGAAGCTTCTGGGAACACCTGGACTGCAGAAATGCCAGCATTTTGTTTGTGGCGGTTGTGGAGATTTTCCCGTCATTAGCATTCACTTGTGGGGCGCGGTCCGAGCCAGTCGGCACGCCTGCGAAAAGACCCTTCCATTCAGCGCTGCGCAAGCGGCGCACAAAACCCATTCAACGATTTGGGAGGCACACCCTCCTGCATATGGAATGTAACCAGTCCATTGACGGGCGGAGTGCTCCCAGACCAAACTCTAGGGACCCGGGCTTTATTTCGGGTCATGCCCAGGTGCCTGAGGCAGTTTTAACATTTTTGTGGGTCCTGGTTCCGATAGAAATGACAGGCAACGAGTCATATGGCAAGTCACGAAGACAAAGGGGAAGCGGTCACAGCGAAGTGCATACCTTGGCTCCTGTCCAGGGTTGCTCTTGCCGTGTGGGACCAGATAGTCCTGAATGGGCTGTAGGCTTGGTGAGGGAGAGGCGTCCCAGACACAGTCGTATAGAAAACCCTGCTGTAAAAGTCGAAAGTGACGGCCCAGTAGAGCTGTCTCCTTGCTTTTGGCGCGTGAGGTTCGGGTTTCAATCCCCGTAGTTGCACATTTGAATTATTGCTGTTGCTGCTGTTGTTGTTGTTGTTGTTGTTGTTGTTGACAGATACAAAGGAAGTGGTTTAATTTTCAACCTCTGTTTCGTGAGTGGAACCCGACTGACTCTGAAAAAGCGGATTCGGCACGCACACAACAAGTATTGTTAACTCGCAGTTTCATCCAGGAGATGGTAATTCTTCGTTTTAAGTTTCTGTACTCTTAGGCACATCAACTGCTACGAAAGTCTAACTACACATAACTGTTCTTTCGTTGTCGGAATAGTGACTCTTGATCTTTAGCCTTCTCTGCTTACTTCCAGCCCAGTCGGTTCATAGAAGTTTCCGCTAGTTCGATCTCAGTCACCAAGCCCTGGTCACCAGCAGACGTGCGGATTGATGTGAGAGTAGGGCGCAGGCCCCGACTGCTTACCGGTAATGGTGGCGCTATGACCGTAAATACGCACAGGAAATGGGTCCACGTGCGAAGTACCGTCGATGCCGCTGTAAAACGTGTTGGAGCCTGGTCGAAGTGGCGGGTCAGATCGTAAGGAAGTTTCACTGTCGCCTGAAAGGTTCCTTGATGAGTGATCCCATTTCCAACCTGACCTTCTGCTGGACGCCTGCCAGTGCAGATGGAGTCTTTAGGTCCATGTTAGATGTTCATGAGTTTGAATTGTATGCGTCTCGCAGCGGTAGTTTGCTTGTTAATGTGTGCATTGTCATTTTGCCTTAGATGAAGACAAATGAGTACACTTGTCCCTTACTTGTGAATGAAGTGGGCAGTTGTAATTTAAGGATAGTTCTCTTAGTGTCTCTTGTTTGTATGTGGTCAAAAGTACGGAGGTGAGCAGAGAGCTGTTACATGAGTTCCTAAAAGTAAACTTTATGAAAACTTAACAGTTTTGCATGAATATGGTAGGATTTGTCATGAGAATCAACTACACAACACATAAATTTAAGATGATGCTTTGTTTGGTTGCATTTTTGAAAAAAGATTTTAAGTCTGTTCACAACATTAACACCGTCACACATTTCAAACACACACTGTATAAACTTTAAAAAGTGGAAATCTTTATTATTACATCTTGAGAACTCACCACATGAGTCAAAACTGTCATACACATTACAAATTTGAACTGAAAACTAGTAAACAAAGACTTTAGAAAAGATAATAACGAGTCTGTTCACAACATAACGCCACAACACAATTCCTCATTAGAAAGTCATGCTTTAAGCATTAAATATGTCAATTTTAGTATTAAACAGTTTTTAGATGTATTCTAAATGTAACAAACACATATTTAAAGAAAAGCAATTGCATTGGGAATGTATATATCATTAGATACATACTTCAGTCTTTCGACCATTTTAAATGGTTACATTTTTTCCATTTAAGCACATCTGTTGGACCAATGTACTTATTCTCACAGTCCAAGTTTAGCAATGGACATCAGAAAACTTAAAAGTGAAGTCAGAAAATAAAAATAATTGAATATACTCTTTGTAAACCCCAAAAATTGAATTCTGATCAATGTCTGTTCACAACATTACACCGTTACAAACTTTTTTAAAATAAAAAGTGACAAATTTTAAATTCGGAATCAGGAACAATGTTTCAGAAGGTGCATAAGGAAGACAGCTACATTTTGCACTCCTTCCCATGCACACCATGCTCTTATTACGTGCAGTAAAAAAAAAAGTGCGTGTTTGTTCATAACATAACACCATTTTGTTCACAACATAACACAAAACCAATTTTTAAAAGTGTGATGAAACAGTTCCTGATCACCAAAACATTCAATTTAACAAAACTGAATATTCTGTCAACATTGATGTATTCATTAAAACTTAAAATAGCCATTGAACATTTGTTGCTCTTGTAATGCACTTTAATGGTGTAATGTTATGAACTGGATGGTGTATTGTTATGAACTACATGAAAGATCTAGAAAAACAAAATTTTGGTTTGATTCTTGTACAAGAATGTTTATAGTAATAATACATGTAGAATGAAATGGTGGTTTGGTTTAATTATTGTTTGGCCTTCTGTATATAGCTAGATAAGTTTGTTTGCAACATTACACACACAGATGTGTGCGTAATGTTGTGAACAGAGTGTGTTTTTCTAAAAATGTGCCTAAATGGAATCTTGAGAGTGTGTCTGTGTTCAACAATGTAGAACTTAACCAGAAGGTTTTAATTCTTTATCCCCACCAAGTTTTAAAGTTGATTTTTGTGGTTTTTGGATGTTCACAACAGTAACACCATTCTTAATTCCACTTGCCATTGTTTTCCTCACTAAAAGTACATGCAGAGTGTGATTTCAGTCCTGACAAAAAGACCACAGCAAAGCTGAATAATCAATAGTCCTATATACCAACAACTTGATAACATAATAATGCACACACCATCTGATTTTAGCTGTTTTCCCTCAAAATTGAGCACTTTGGTCTGTACACAACTAATAAGGCCCAGAACTTGTTTTCATTTTATTCATAAAATATATCAAATATCTAGATTTTTGCAACACACAATTATTTTGCAGTTACACAATTGCAGGAAAATCCACTTCATGTAAAAAAAAAAACCAACATGTTTGATTTATTTGAAGATAAAGTTGCAAAATGTTAACACAATTTTTGTCTCGGTCGTTAAAATGTTGTTTTATCAAGTCAAAACAAAAGTTTTCTGATTTTTTAAAAACTTAACCATGAAATACAACCATTGTAGCATGTAGTGACACTGAATGCATGGGGTAAGACAGAATCTTTGTGTGGAATTTTAACCTTTGAAGACGATGGTGCTAGTGTTACGCAAATGTTGTGAACAGACTTTATACATCAAAATTATTATTTTGGATTACAAATTTTATTTCTCAGCAAGTCTGTTGAAAAGAAGGTCTCCCAAAAACAACTTTGGCAGAAAATAATTATTAGGATTTACTTTTTGTGTGTGTAAAAAAGAGCTTGAAAATGAGCCTTTTGGAATGTGTAACACTTTCTCTGTTTCCCAAAACTCAATATTCCTAACACAAATGCAAATAACTCAACAACTATCAATTTTAGTGAGAAAAAAATTATTTGCTAGCAACATTGTTCAATTCTGAATAAGTCACAGCAAGTTTGAAGTCAGCATGTGTTGAAGTTTGAGTTTGTGAGGCAAAGTTTCACTGATGGGTATTGAAATTGACCCTCTGCTCACCTCTGTACTTTTGACCATGTACTTCTTAACACTCCTTCTCTCTCTCTCTCTCTCTCTCTCTCTCTCTCTCTCTCTCTCTCTCTCTCTCTCTCTCATTTCCTTCTTGATTTTAAGACGTTTATTTGCACCAGGTTGCCATATATAGAATGAATAACGTAGAGTGAGGAATAAGAATCTTGAGAAACAACGTCAGTCAAGTATTTTTCTTATTGCACCGTGGCCTTTCTGTATTCTACGTTGGACTTGAAGGAGGAGAAGGAGAAGAAAAAAATCTAATCCGAGTATTTATGAGTGTGCCTATTTATCCATTCATCAAAACGTAAACACGAATTTTGGGCGGCATGTGACGACATCAATCAAGGCAAGTACTCAGACACTCAGACCGTGCGGCCCGTGCTGAAATTCATTAGCTTCCATTGGCCAGACCTTGCTCAGTGTGACGTGCGCCCCGGTCACCTGACCCTCTCGCACGCGCCTCAGACCTTGCACATGCTAAGCGCCCGGATGTTGGCGCCATGTTGGAACGGTGGGCAGGGCGGGGTTAGCTAGGTGCGACAGGGGCCTGTACGTCACAGCGTGTCAGTCGCTCTTTGTCACTCGACACGGTCGCCATGATGGATGGAGGAAAAGTCCCCGGATGAACTCGTGCCTCTCCTCTGCGTCGAATTCCTCCATAGTAGAGAAATATATTTTCGGGAGCGCTTGTCCCCTGTCTTCAACAACCTACCCTCCATCCTCCTTTCCCCCCAACTCCCCCCCCCCTCCTTCCGCCCCCCGTCGACCCCACTACACCCCAAATTCTTCTATTTCCTCACCCCCTCACTTCAATATTCCAGCCCCACTCCACGCTCCATTCCCAAGTCGTCGGAATTTTTTCTATTTGCGGATGGAAGACGTTGATTTTTACCTGAAATACGTCATTATTTGTCCTTGTGGTGGGCAGTATGTTTGTCAGGTGTCGTGTTGATCGAAGTTGCACAGGAAGTTGGTGGTTTATATGTGAATAATGTAAAAATGGGTTTCAACGTAGCCTCTGTGTGTGTGTGTGTGTGTGTGTGTGTGTGTGTGTGTGTGTCCGTGCGTGCATGCGTGTGTGTAACTCTGTGAGTGTGTGTGTGTGTGTGCGTGTGTGTGTGTGTGTGTGTATTTTGGAATATGATTTAAGAAAAATGCAGAACTTTAAGTTTGTTTTTTATATCAATGTACCCGTCACCTCCTGTATTCGACAAGAAAGACTACGATGACTAAAAATGTATTCTCTGATATTTTCGTTGAGACATTTGGGAAACTAACAAAATCAGCATCTTTATATTGTCTGATGTTCGTGTAGCCATTGATGTTTTCAACATGTTGAGCTTCTCTGAACCTTCTCCCATACAAGTTCTTAGTCCAAAGCCTGTTCCTCGAGTTTTCCTACAAACATTCTTTGCATGTTGAGAAGTCGAGCAGTTTTCATTGCATTTCATAAACAGAGACATCACGCATTTCAGGAGGTGAGGCTTCTCTAAAAAATCTCCCACATTAGATACTCGCCTGATCCGTATGCCATGCATTTTCGATAATTATTCATAGTGTCTCTATCAAGAGGGACTAGCACGCCACTGTGACGAGCACATAGGTCTAGAGACGCAGTCCATCATGCCAAAGTGCCAGGATGGGCTAAGGACGAATAACATTTGATCACTTCAAGCTTCTACCTCCACTTCCTGACAGCTGTCATCGGAAACTGTCGGTCTAAGCGATCCAGGTCGCGACCCCTATAGCCTTGACCCCAGGGAACAATACACAGAGCGATGTGACATAGGCCAACTGGCTCGAGTTCTGGCAGCATCACTCCTAACCACGGATTGAGTCACTTGTTGACATTTTCGTTTCGGAGTTTCCTAAACAGTGATGCTTCTTTTCGTCGCGCTGTGATTTTGTATTGTTGGTATTTGCAGGTAATTGTTTGCTTTTTTATAACGGCAATATGTGTTATGTACAATTTGCTCTCATGCACATTTACTGGAAAAGCACGATAAGCTAACAAACTCTGATTGCAATTGCGCGGGCAAACACCATGATGCACACACATGCAACCTCTCTCTCTCTCTCTCTCTCTCTCTCTAGAGCTCTCTCTCTCTCTCTCTCTCTCTCTCTCTCTCTCTCTCCCCCCCCCCCCCATCTCTCTCTCTCTCTCGCTCTCTCTCTCTCTCTTCCCCCCCCCCTCTCTCTCTCCCTCCCCCCCCCTCCCCCCCCCCCCATCTCTCTCTCTCTCTCACTCTTTCACTCTTTCTCAGATACACACATGTATCGTAGGAGACACTCTCGAACAAATCACGTTTAGACGGCACTTATTGCTTTCCTTCGGCTTGCCACCTGTAGGCAGCGCTGTACTTGTTTACAGCCAGGGGCGAAGGAGCAGGGACGGGAGGGGAGGGGAGGAGGAGCAGACAGGACAGTCAGAGAACATAGAGGACAGGACAAGAGGATGCCTGAAAGGACGGCCGAGTGCTGAGTGCAGGGTAAGGCAGTGCATGAAGATAGGTGACGGAAGAGATCATATGGCAGTCTGTCCGGGGGAGGGGGAACCCACCCACCCCTCTTTATCCTTTTGCCTATCTCTGCGCTGCTGCGCCTATTTCGCAGTCAGTCTGTCTGTGTGTCTGTCTATATGTCTGTCTGTGTGTCTGACTATCTGTCTGTCTGTGTGTCTGTCTGTCTGTCTGTCTTTCTGTCTATGTGTATGTGTGTGTATGTGTGTGTGTGTGTGTATCTGTATGTCTGTCAGTTTGTCTGTTTGTCTGTCTGTCTGCTCTCTCTCTCTCTGTCATTCTGTGTTTGTCTCTCTGTGTCTGACTGTGTGTGTATGTGTGTGTAGGGGTGTGTGTGTGTGTGGATGTATGTGTGTGTTCTCTCTCTCTCTCTCTCTCTCTCTCTCTCTCTCTCTCTCTCTCTCTCTCTCCCTCCTTCCCTCCCCCTCTCTCTCCCTCTCCGTCTTTCTCTTCTCTGTCTGTGATTGCCAATAGTGTAAATCTTCTCGATCCGCGTACATTCTTTGCTTTTTCTGTACAAAGAGCTGCTGCGCTGGTTTACATTGGCGCCATGAAATGCTTCAATGTCAAATGTGAATTTTGATGAGTCTGGCGCATTTGTCGCCTGGTAGTTCATGTTTCTCTAAAGTACTTTTGTCTTTTCTTTTTCATGTTTATGTGCAAGAGAAGCAAACAAATTCTATTTTGAGACGTCTGAAGGAATGTCGTGTGGGTTTTATCCAGGTCTGGTTGCAGTGTGTGAGATATCTCCCTTTTCCCCTGCAGCGGAATTTGAATTTAGGAGTGGAAGAGATAGACAACAATGGGAGTAGATGGAGGAAAGGGCTTGAGTTGGAGATGGAGACAGGCGTCGAACAAAAAACGTTTAAATAACGTCGGATGGACACAGAGAGAGAGAGAGAGAGAGAGAGAGAGAGAGAGAGAGAGAGAAAGAGACATACAGACACACAAAGCTACACACACACACACACACACACACACACACACTGACAGAAACTGAGGGGTACTGACTGAAACAGAGAGGAAGAAGGAGAGAGTGAGAGAGATGTTCAGATGTGCTGAATCAGGTCGTTACGCCTGGCTGCGCACGTGACCTTGGCATCCTCCTACAGTGGAGCAATAGGACAGAGACGGGGGTGGGAGAGGGGTGTAGGAACAATAGGACACACACGGGGGTGGGAGGGGTGTGTGTGTGTAGGAGCAATAGGACAGACACGGGAGTGGGAGAGGGGTGTAGGAGCAATAGGACATACACGGGGGTGGGAGAGGGGTGTAGGAGCAATAGGACACACACGGGGGTGGGAGGGGTGTGTGTGTAGGAGCAATAGGACAAACACGGGGGTGGGAGAGGGGTGTAGGAGCAATAGGACATACACGGGGGTTGGAGAGGGGTGTAGGAGCAATAGGACATACACGGGGGTGGGAGAGGGGTGTGTGTGTAGGAGCAATAGGACAGACACGGGCGGGGGAGGGGTGTGTGTGTAGGAGCAATAGGACAGACACGGGGGTGGGAGGTGTGCGTGTGTGTAGGAGCAATAGGACAGAGACGGGGTGGGAGAGGGGTGTAGGAGCAATAGGACATACACGGGGGTGGGAGAGGGGTGTAGGAGCAATAGGACACACACGGGGGTGGGAGGGGTGTGTGTGTAGGAGCAATAGGACAGACACGGGGTGGGAGAGGGGTGTAGGAGCAATAGGACATACACGGGGGTGGGAGAGGGGTGTAGGAGCAATAGGACATACACGGGGGTGGGAGAGGGGTGTAGGAGCAATAGGACATACACGGGGGTGGGAGAGGGGTGTAGGAGCAATAGGACAGACACGGGGGTGGGAGGGGTGTGTGTGTAGGAGCAATAGGACAGACACGGGGGTGGGAGGGGGTGTGTGTAGGAGCAATAGAACAGAGACCGGGCTGTGAGGGGGGTGTGTAGGAGCAATAGGACAGAGACGGGGATGGGAGAGGGGTGTGTGTGTAGGAGCAATAGGACAGAGACGCGGGTGGGAGAGGGGTGTAGGAGCAATAGGACAGACACGGGGGTGGGAGGGGTGTGTGTAGGAGCAATAGGACAGACACGGGGGTGGGAGGGGTGTGTGTAGGAGCAATAGGACATACACGGGGGTGGGAGAGGGGTGTAGGAGCAATAGGACATACACGGGGGTGGGAGAGGGGTGTGTGTGTAGGAGCAATAGGACATACACGGGGGTGGGAGAGGGGTGTGTGTAGGAGCAATAGGACAGACACGGGGGTGGGAGGGGGGGTGGGGTGTAGGAGCAATAGGACATACACGGGGGTGGAGAGGTGGTGTGTAGGAGCAATAGGACAGACACGGGGGTGGGAGGTGGGTAGGAGCAGTAGGACACGGGGTGGGAGGGGTGGTGTAGGAGCAGTAGGACACGGGGGTGTGAGGGGGGGGGTAGAAAGGAGCAATAAGACACGGGGGTGGGAGGGGTGTGTAGGAGCAGTAGGACACGGGGGTGTGAGGGGGGGTAGAAGCAATAAGACACGAGGGGGGGGGGGGGGGGGTAGGAGCAGTAAGACACGGGGGTGGGAGGGTGGTGGTGTAGGTGCAATAAGACAGACAATGGAGTGGGAGGTGGGGTTTGCCAGAGAGAAGAGAGCTGAATTTGCATACACTTTGTCACGATCTTCAAGTTTTCCACTTTTTAACTCATTAATTTTCACATTAGCCATAATTATTCAATTATACGTGCCAGTAATTCTTGTGCATCCTACGGATTAACAGACAGGAAAGGTTATGTATGTAGGTGTCATGTGGTGGAGAGCTACCTATTGCAGATACGCGATCATATATGCTTAATGTTAACTATGTGTCGGAGTTCTTCCTTGGCTATGATGAAAATGATATACATCTTTGCTAGCATCGCTATCAGGGAGACGGTTGCAAAAACGTTGCGACTTCGTCGGGTTTTTCCTGGCACTTTTTACGTCAACAAGTTAATTCTCACTGCAGTTAAAATTCTTCGAGCGCAATGCCACAGCCAATGTGTAGTATCGGTAGGAATGTTTCATCTAAGCTTACTTCCACGTGAAAACTGACTTTAAACAAAGACTATTCATACAAAGACCGGTCATAACGAGCTGTTGCTATATGGAGTTACAAGACGCTGGGAAACGCAGCGCCCCCAAGCGGAAGGTAACATGGGTGAATCAATGGAAGTACTGACAACGCTTACCGACAAGTAAAATTGCTTGTTTCTCGACGCGTTTCTGATGCGTTCCGATCATGTTTGTGAATACATTTACTGTGTAATGTGTAACAAAATGATTTGCTGCAATAATGGGGGTGTTTTGGCTTTGTTTTTTGTAGCAGGCGTTGGGAAATCGAACGCGCACATAGGCCTATTGAATCTACATGGTGTTGATGGAACGATCTAATTTTCATTATTATCGAAGAATGCAAGCTTGTTTATCAACGTATACACCCCTGTGGAATATCTTTAGGAAATGCAAACCAATACATACCTGTCAAGAAGGTGATTTGCGGCCAGAAAGTCATTCGATCAAGTGAATTAAGTTGCCGCTTCGGCAAAGATTATAGATACGATCAACTATATAATCTTTGCTGAGGCCACAGCATAAGCATTGGAACAACTGTCGTGGTAGAACCCCTTTTCGTGCAGCTCTGTTTTCATTTTGAGCATATTTGCCTTGTCATACGATCGCCGTATGTCCACAAAAACCCCATAAACCCTCGATCTTGAGACTTCGACTCATCACGATCTTTGCTTACGACTTACACTGCATCCAGGTCAAAGTCGCGCACCCCTTTCGAAGCGTTCACAGATCTGACGTTCCGACGGAACGTCTCACAGTAAAATTGTTGTTTCATTCCGCTTGCCAACCATCTGCACTCATTATCCTCATCATAACTTCGCTCTAAAACTTTGTTTCCGAACGTCCGCTGCATGTGTTGAATGGGGGAAAGAAAGATGTTGTTAGAGTTATCTTTCCTTTCCCCTCCCAGTCGTGACTTGATTATATCTCGCTCGTATTAGTACCAGTGGTTTTGTGAAAAGGCCTTAGTCTCCAAATGCTGATAGGCCGTAAAACTTCATTCATTCATTCATTCATTCACCATCCATCCATCATCTCCACTTATTGAGCATCCCCCTCGTTCCCCCTATACCGTGCGGATAAGACCTAACATGAGATACTGCGCGAAAGACCTCTCGCGGTGTGATTACTTCCCTTGATTCACCCAAGTAACCTTCCGCTTGGGGGCGCAACGTGTCTCGATCCTCACAACAATGAGCTAATGAGCTATCTTTGTGTAACTATATAATCTTTGCTTTAAAGCAGTGTACCATTTACATTTAAAACCGTCGCTCTTTTAGAGCTTTTCTTTTCCTTCTCCCTTCGCCGCCAGGATAAGATTTGTGGTTTAGTTACATTTGCGCCCTGGTGAGAAAAAGTATCTCTCCTTGAGCTCTGGTTGTTCCTTTGTTCAGGCGGCAGTTCCTAATGGAGTCGGGAGTTCCATTACTGCCACGAGTGATACTGTATGTCTCTGGCTTCTGCTCAAGACGATAGAAGCACCGGAACTTCGGGGGGACTACGGAGAAATCGCTGAATCTGAAGGCTCGTTTAATTATGTAAAGAATAATTTACGACGTCATATGCTTGAAATCATGACTGTGCTGCTGTTCTTATAGAATCAGTCGATTGTGAATGCAGTGTTCTCATCTGATTTCTCGCTAATGTATATCTCACTTCGCCCGCCTACAGTGAAAAGAAGAATTCGGTGGCTGCACTCTTGCTCTTGACTGAAGAGTAGGCTGCAACGTTGTGTCCTTGCTTTTCCATAGCAGTATATGCATTCTGAGTTATTTAGAAAATGTGCATTTCTTCGGAGTCTGTATTCTTCCCCCGTGTCCATTGTACGCGTATGTACACAAGGGCATATGTCCACAAAATTTCCTCTTAGAAATAAAAAAATTGTAAGGTATTGGAACGAACGATCGACTGAAGGTTACTCGAAGTAACATTAATGCTTCAAAGTCTCTTTCTGAAAAAAGAGTACTGTATAATCAGTCGGAGAGCAACCAACACACGTTAGTGTTACTCGCCCGTTTCAAAGTTTCTAGTTGAGAAATCAATGATTGGAAGTTGTGTGTCGATACATCAACACCAGAAAGACACGCTGAGAAACGAACACTCAGCCTGTTGCTCCCACGATTTGAGTGGTATTCCTTAGCGACAGACTGGCCATGCTGAGAAGTCTGACGACATCCCTGGCTCCACACAAACGCAGCCACTGCTCTTGACTGTGCCTCTGGTGCCAGGAAGTCTGGTGGAGACGTGTCTCAGACTGGTGCCGATGGTACGAAGGCGATGTGCCCAGAGCTGTCTGGCTGTCAAGAGGCTTGGGGCCCATAGCTTCCCTTCGGGCCTTCTGTGGTTATAACCAGGCATATATACAGGGTGACCCAGCCCATAGAGGGTGGTGTGGTCTAATCGGGGTGGGGTGATTGACCCGGAAAATGGTACAGCCTGGAGAGAGGTACCGACAACACGGGTATAGGGGTGGAGGCTGGCTCTGCAGAGACCGAAGCTAATAGCCCCAAACCGTGTTGACTCCAAAGTTCTACTTTAGCCTGTCTACTTGCTTTTGGGGAGGAGAAGGAGTCGGCGAGTGACTCCGTCTGAGTACTCGGTATGAGGGAGTTACCGTGGGTGTGTCTCTACACACGCGCGCCCGTGCGCTCTCTCTCTCTCTCTCTCTCTCTCTCTCTCTCTCTCTCTCTCTCTCTCTCTCTCTATCTATCTATCTATCTATCTATCTATCTATCTATCTATCTATCTATCTATCTATCTATCTATCTATCTATCTATCTATCTATCTTTCTGTCTGTCTGTCTGTCTGTCTGGCTGGCTGGCTGGCTGGCTGGCTGTCTCTTTCTCTCTCACACAGACAGACAGACAGACAGACAGACAGACAGACAGACAGACAGACAGACAGACAGACAGACAGACAGACAGACAGACAGACAGACAGACAGACGGACGGACGGACAGACAGAGAAAGGGGAGGGGGGGGGGCAGGCGGACGGACTGAAATAGATAGAATGGTTTGGGGATTGGGGGCAGGGAAGTAAAGATAGAGACTGGTTTTTCAGAGCAGAGCAGGCAGACATGTGCGTTGTCTCTTCAGATTTCGTGCACTGGACTGTTTACCACGATACCATGGGGTATCCGTGTCTTAGATAACGCAGATCTGTTGATGTTGCTCGTATCCTCGCACTGTGTCTTTGTGGCCATTTTTTCTTGTTTTCTTGAGACACTGATTCAGCGAAATGTAAGTCCGACTTTGCTTCCGTCCCACTCAAACGGACACTTAATGATCAATATGCGTACTTGCTTGTATTTCGTTGCAATTAAACAGACAATCAATATGCATACTTGCTGGTGTATCGTTGCAATCAAACAGACCCATAACTATCATGTTGCTTGTGTTTTGCAGATGAACCAAACCACATCAGCTCGACAACATCCGGACCAAGTGATTGAATGTCGAAAAAGCCGCGAATGCAGATGGGTATGTTTGTGGTTTTATCCTCTCATGGTTGATCTTCCTGCTTCTTTAGTATCTGTTTCCCGCGATCCCTTTCATCTGCCTCCTCTCACTTTTAGTCGCAACCACTGACTCTAAGTACACGATGCCTTGTACTTCAACTGTTCTGAACGTGATGAAAAAGCAACAGGGGAGGTAACTCTATTCGTGGTTGCACCTGTTGCATTCAGGTTGAAGGCTCTCTCCCCGTTTTAATTCCCATTTTTCTATCGTCCCTTTCTCAAGCTTCTGTCCTCCTCGCACCTCACCTACCTCCTACCCAACCCACAACCCCACCCCCCACCCCCCACTTCCTCTGTCTCCCTTCTGTCGCTCGAGGAGAGGGGCGCACGCCATACTGTGGATAGGTGTACAAAGGATAATAGAGTTCTCCCTCTGTAGAAATCGTCTCCACGTGGCTTTTCCGGTGTAGAGTTTCTACTGTCCCTCTCAGAATAGTTTCCAATTTCCAGACATTCCGTTTCCACGAGAGAATCTTTTGTGTACTGTGGGATTTTGCGTCTCGGTTGATGTGTATGATTCATGGCATGTGGGTATTTTGCGTGTTGCTGATGCCAGTTTAAGCAATGACCTTTTTTCTACATTGCATTGAAATTTTATTTATTTTTATTTTATTTTTTTTTTTTTTTTGGGGGGGGGGGGGGTTGGAAGGTTGTTAGTTTAATAAAGATACGGTTTTGTTAATAAGGGAGTGAAATCGACCACCACTTGAAATGAAAACTTTTTTTGTGTATTTCTACTTGAATGTCATTTGACTTAATGAGCACTTTGATCATACATCAAACGGAAATACCCTTCTAGCCAAGCTATGCATAGAAACTGAGAAATTTCTTTGGTTGTTTATTTTCTTCACACTATTAAATATATACTTTTCCCCCAGATCGATGCACATAGCTTTCATGCATTGTTGTCAATGAATATCTCAACCATCCCTAGGAAACGAAGTGTCTCAATCCTCATTTTGCATATTTTGATATAGTGCTCCTTTTTAACCCTACACCGGGCAGTGGGCGGGACAGGCGGGCTCCCTAGGGGCTGTATCGAGTCCAGCGCTCACCTTGTTCCCACGCTTTAGAACCAGGCAGGCAGCAAGGCTGGTAGAGGGACGGGCAGGCAGCCACCTGTCGCGGTAATCAGGTCTGATTGAAAGGTGCTGGCCTGCCTACCTGTGTCCTGACCCCCAGTCTTGAGAACAATATCACCTTGTCCACCCCTCACCTGGCACCTGTCTCCTCTTCCTGCCTTGTCTTGCCCTGTCCTTGTCTGCCCCGCTCTGTCCTTGTCTTGCCCTGTCCTTGTCTGCCCCGCTCTGTCCTTGCCTGCCCTCTTTTGAACTGCCCTGCCCCCGTCTGCTGCATGTGGTTGTCGATGCCAAGTCGTGTCCACCCATTCCCATTTACACGTGGAAAAAAACAAGCCGAAAAGAAAAAGGCAAATCGATGTGGGGGAAAAGGTTATTTGCGCTTTTCTATTGTATCATGTCAGTAAGTGTGACGTTATTAATTCCGAATCTTAGGGAAATTCTAAATTTGTGTCAAGTTTGTCAATCTTGCATTTGTGACATTTTTTGAAAGCATGACCATATTTTAATATTGTCATTGCGTGAATTTGTCTATTTTTTATTACCTTACAGCTGAAAAGTACTTTAACCCTTAAAGTGGTTTAGCGAATGAACAGTTCAACATGCGGAATCCAATCCGAATGAGGCGCACACTTTTGGAAACAACGCGTCACCGCATTTATTAATGACGTCCAATAGAAAGGCGCGTGCAACTCCTTTTTTTACCGTGAGACATATTTTCACGCGACAGCCACAATGAAAATAACGCCTGTGGTATTCGACCAACTCTACCCTGCACTACTCTGGCGCATTCTCCCCCTGCCTCCTTCTCTTACTCTCCTGCTCGAGCTGTTAATTGGAGGTAGAAAGTTGTTGGATGCTCTCTTGCTTCTGCTTTCTCTGCGGTTCTGCAATCCTGTTCTGGTTTCTGTTAATCACGATCAAGCAACATTAACCATGGCGGACGAAGGGATGAACACTGACTTCTGCAATCCATGAAACTAGAAAATGTGACACAGCTTTTCTGAAGGATGGATGGATCTTGTATAAATGAGGTAATTAAGTATTCCTTAGACTGCTATTGCAATAGCATGCAGAGAAGAAGAAGAAGAAGAAGAAGAAGAAGAAGAAGAAGAAGAAGAAGAAGAAGAAGAAGAAGAAGAAGAAGAAGAAGAGGGTAGTTTGAAAGGCACTGTATATTCAGATCGATGGACAATGCAAATGAGTAGTCTTTCAGTCTCGTGATGTGAATGTCTTTGTCAAATCTGCCACAGAGAATCACCACAAAAGTGTCTGTTTTTCCTGTCTGTGTGGGGGACGCTAGTCCTACCTGTCCATGTCCAGGGCAGCCCAGGGCAGTGTCCATTACTGCTGCCTGACTGCAGGGGATCTGTCTGCTTCACGACCCATTAACCTGACACCACCACCACCACCCCTTCACTCTTTCTCCCCTCTCCTCTATTGTCCTTTCCCATGTCTCCTATCCCCTACTTTACCCCCATTACCCTGCCGTCCCTACCCGCGGGTCATCCATTCTAACCCTGTATTGCATTCGCTTCCTACCCTCTGCCCGACCCTCAACCCATTGTTGTTGTATTGTATCCCCTTCCCACCTCCTCCCCCTACCCTTTCCCTCTCTTCTTTGGGGTCCTGTCATGCCCAACACTGACCTGCCCTACCCCTGCCGGCATCTCACTCCACCCCTCCACCGTCTTCTAGCTTGTCCTCCTTGTGTGTATCTTACAGCAAACGTTTTCTCCTGGTGTCAATACTTGGGGCGCAGATCCTACTCTGCTGGAGCTGGCGTTTATCCTATTGTATCCATGTCCACCGTGGAGCACAGGGAAATGTGTTTTGAGAGGTTGTGTTTAATACAAATATATTAATGAATAATAGCGATCAAGAGCGCAACATTTCGACATAACATTTTTCGTTAAAGCACAGGAAAAGTCTGCGAAGGTTGCTTGCATGACGAAGATAAGGATGAATGAAAATGATTAAAGTGCAAATGTTCGACTTAAAAGTCCTAGGCGCAAGACTTACAGGTGGACAGATTCCTAATCCGCCCGACGAAGACTTTTTGTCGAAAATTTTAAAAGTTTGTTCTTTGTTCACTTCTATTCATTTGTGTCTCTTTGACACAGGTGACTTTATAGGGACTTTTTCTGTGCTCATTTGGTTGACACACCAAGGTTTCTAGCATTCGTATGTTGTAAAATAGTGTGTCCGTGTTTGTTGTAGATAATGGTATCCTCAGCTTAAACGTGGTGCTGTCATTGTATCACAGGGAGTAAGTAGTATGAATCAAGTTGAAACGAGAAACAACACTAGATTTTTTGCCCTTTTCTCCATGTCTTTTTCCTTTTTTTGTCCATTCTTCCATTTTTCATGTATCACCAATACGTATATATCCACTTGTCCATCTGTAATTTGCCCGTGGAAGTGTCACTTTTTGTGTCTTTTCATTCCTCCTCCTCACCCCCCACCCCCCACCCCCACCCCACCCCCGAGCCTCCCCTTTCCCCGTTTTAACACGTGCATGCTGTTCAAAAGAATCCTCTCAGTTCTTCATCAACTTATCCAGGTGCTGTCTCTCTACCTGGTGCTTTCTCTCTACCTGGTGCTTTCTCTCTACCTGGTGCTTTCTCTCTACCTGGTGCTGTCTCTCTACCTGGTGCTTTCTCTCTACCTGGTGCTGTCTCTCTACCTGGTGCTTTCTCTCTACCTGGTGCTGTCTTAGCCGCAACAGTGGCGAGGAACAAAGTGAGGCGCAGGTTCGTGGGTTATGCAATGCATGCAAATCGTCCTCACCTCAGTGGCTGCCTCCACTCCCGCAGTGCACGCACAACAAAGGGGGA
This sequence comes from Theodoxus fluviatilis, assembly GCA_034096865.1. Lineage (NCBI taxonomy): Eukaryota > Metazoa > Mollusca > Gastropoda > Cycloneritida > Neritidae > Theodoxus > Theodoxus fluviatilis. Next base: position 58,181 of record JAWQFJ010004543.1, on the reverse strand, counting down.
GCCGGACACGCAGTGTAGGCTTCAAACGTTGCAGTGAAAAGGGCGCACACAGCACGCCGCTCCCATGCCAAATACCCTGACTAGTGGAGCTGCCCAGAAGGTGGCGGACACAATGTGACCAAAGAAAGGAATTTGCGTCTACCCGGTCCTCGCAAAACCGCAGGTGCTCGCTCGACCAGTTCTGCTGCGGTGCTCCCGTTGAAAGAAGGTCTTCTTTGTCTTGCAGTGTTTATTCGCTTGCGATCGTCCCGGAGACTTGACAGACAAGGCAGCCTGCTATCGCGATTGCCAGGTAAGCCCAGTGCCGGGAAGAAAGGTCTACCAGCATGGTGCTGGACTGAGTGCCAGTCGAGTGTGTGCACGTACAAACCGTGTTTCTTTGTCTAGACGTAAGCTTCAACCTCGTGCATGCTCGAGTAATGTGTGCAGGTGTGCAAGGCTAGAACTTTGTGTGTTTATACGTGTGTGTGTGTGTGTGTGTGTGTGTGTGTGTGTGTGTGTTTGTGTGTGTGTATGTGTGTGAGTGTGTGTGTGTGTGTGTGTGTGTGTGTGTGTGTGTGTGTGTGTGTGTTTGTGTATTTGTATTTGTGGATGTGTGTGGTGTGGAACGGAAAGAGATAAGTAGCGATGCGGGATCTTCAGAGAAGTAGCTAGACTAGTGATGGCGAGCCGCTTTAAACACAGTGCACGCCTTCTATTCTTCCTGAATAATGCCAGCGTTCACGGGCATGCCAGTCGCTCCTCCACCACAAAGGAGCCTCTGTTGCCTTGAATGGAGTAGAGCTAAGCTGTGAAGGCGGCGGCTGCAGATATCCCTGGAATCCTGAAGGCAACTGGTTCCTTGAACCTGCCCGGAGTCTGGTGTTTAGGAGGGTTTTTTAAAATGGGAATGTATTTCAAAAGTACTCGCACCCAGGGTTTTGTGATCGAAACAAGTAATGCGAGACTTGTATCTCAAAAGCATTCGAGAATTTCCATCCTATCCGAAGGCATTCTTAGTATGCTGTCCCATCGAACACCGACATATTGTGTGTATGGCCATTCTTTGCAACTGTATATTTTGAACTCCCATGCATGCAAGCTCTAAGTCGTATTTGTTACCCCGGTTTATATTGTTTTAAAAAATCAAATGGAAATTTTTTTAATATATCGTTTGCCTATGTAGGTACACACAATCTTAAATATATGGTCGGAAAAATAATATAAAAATATGGGCATGGGAGAGCATTTAGTTGTGCATGTCTTTTTTCTGCTGGACAAATAATAATAATAATAATAATAATAATAATAATAATAATAATAATAATAATAATAATAATAATAATAATAATAATAATAATAATAATAATAGATCACTCTTATAACGCGCAATACTCCCACACAGTGAGACTCAAAGCGCCTAAAAAAAAGAAAGAAAAGAAAATAGAAATAAAAAAACACACAATAGGAATGTAAATGAAAGTAATATACATCAAGGTAAGAGAAACAAAGATGAAAAGCAGATGATATAAAACAACACAGCAACACAAACCAGACATTCAGTCAACATTCATACAGACGAAAAAAAAACACAAAACAAAACAAACAGTTTATACAGATATGTACAATGCTAACGGTTCTCAGGAAGCAGTCAGGCCCTAGGGGCACTAAACAGAAAAAGCTTTACGGAAAAAATGGGTCTTGAGGTTAGATTTGAAGGAAGGAAGAGAAGTGATGCCACGGAGAGATGACGGCAGAGCATTCCAGACAGAAGGTGCTTGAAAGTGAAAGGATCTCTGGCCAAAGGATTTGGTGGTGGTTTTAGGTTTGCAGAGAAGTTTTTCAGAGCCTGAGCGGAGAGAGCGAGAGGGTTGGTAGATCTGAAGAAGAGATGAGAGATAGGGCGGCAGAGTTCCGTCAAAGCAACGGAAGGCGAGAGTGGCGAGTTTGTACTGGATCCTGTACTCAACAGGAAGCCAGTGGAGTTTCATGAAAAGAGGGGTAACATGTGTTCTCTTGGATTTTCTGAAGATGAGACGGGCAGCGTTGTTTTGAACCCGCTGAAGGCGAGAGATTTGTTTGGATGGTAGTCCTGCAAGCAGGGAGTTGCAGTAGTCGAGACGGCTTAGAATGAGGGAAGTGACAAGCTGAATGACAGCCTCTTGTGTGAGAAAGCTACGGACAGAGGAGATCTTTCTCAGTTGGAAGTTGCAGGAGCGGCAGATCTGACTGATTTGTTCATGCATTGAGAGTGTTGAGTCAATCAAAACACCCAGATCCCTAACAGACTTTTGAAATGGAATTTCAGTCCCACCCACCTCCAAAAAGTGATCAGAAACAAGAGACAGTGACTTCTGAGAACCCACACAGAGGGATTCAGTTTTGCTGTCATTCAGGCAGAGTTTGTTTTGGAGCATCCAGTCTTTGATGGAGGAAATGCAGAGAGATAAGTTGTGGAGAATGATAGACAGGTCACGAGGAGGAGCGGAGTCTTGAAGCTGGGTGTCATCAGCATATTTGTGAAAATTGCAGTTGTGGGCTTTGATGATGTCAGAAAGGGGCAGGGTATAGAGTGTGAACAGAACTGGCCCAAGCACCGAGCCCTGAGGGACTCCGTACTTGAGTGCTCTGGGAGAAGAAAGAAGGCCATTGACAGAGACAGTTTGTTTGCGGTCAGATAGGTAGGATGAGAACCAGGTAAGAGCTGAACCAGAGATGCCAAAGGTAGAAGAGAGACGAGAAATAAGGATAGAATGATCAATAGTGTCAAACGCAGCGGACAGGTCCAACAGCGCAAGGACAGAGGTTTCTTTATTGTCGGCGGAGGAGAGCAGGAGGTCGGAGATGTGAAGTAAAGCAGTTTCAGTGGAGTGGTTTTTCTTGTAGGCGGACTGGAACGTGTCAAACAGGCCGTTGGCTAGAAGGTGTTCATGAAGTTGGGACAGAATGACTTTTTCAAGTAGTTTTGAAACAAAGGGAAGATTCGAAATGGGACGGAAGTTTTTCAAACACTCAGGGTCAAGTCCAGACTTTTTCAACATGAACTGTATTATATATTTCTCATCATCACATTGCCTGTCGAATTCTTTATAAGTAGCAAGCCACAATTTCTTCTGATCATTGATATCGAATGACCACTTTAGCCATACAGATGTCGATAATTTTGTCCACGAAAATTAGGTCGACAGTGTTGGCCCCCTCT
>JAWQFJ010004543.1:40000-45000 GCA_034096865.1 Theodoxus fluviatilis | reverse complement strand
CACCCACGGTAAGTGACACGCTCTCCGTCTATATGTCTGCGAGCGCGCACGTGCTCACACACATATGCACACGCATGCACACAGGCGCACACACAGAGACACACACACACACACACATACATACACACACACACACACTGAGGCAAACAAACACACATGCACACACTGAGGCAAACACACGCGTATACACATATAGGTGCGTGCGCACACACACACACACACGTACGAACGCATCCACACACATACACACACACGTGAACAGCTCACGCTTGGCCAGTTACTTGTCCTATCTACTGTTTTCCCATTCGTGTCATTAAAGACGCAAAGACATAAAGCACCACGTACAGTGCAGCAACACAAATTACGATATATCGTCATTTGTGGAGCAAATCTTGTTGGACAATATGTAATGAAAATATTTCAAAACATTTAGAAAAGAAAAGCATTTTCCTTTTACCTTGTAATATCACGTGACTGACGCCGGCATCCTTGTTGTTCCTCCTCTGTCCTCCCCTCCTCTTCCCACACATGTTTTAATGCTATTTCTGTAATAGTTTGACTTTTATTTTAAAAGTTGTTAAATACTTTTCATGTATATTTACTTGCGATGATATTCTGCACCGCTCCACATTCATCAGGGCTTTCTGGGATGATCGTTTTTATAATCGAACGCTCATATCAGTTTGTGGCTGTCGTTTTCCGTCACCTTGAAAAGCGTTCGTATCCGTTTTCCTCTGGTATATTTCTAGTCCTTATAGATGCCCTTGTCTATTTTTGCCTCTCTCTTTTCCAGTCCCAGTGTCCGTCACAGCCACAACAGCTAGTGCATTCAGCAGGCAAAACCCTACCTCCACCACCAGCAGAGACACTGTGTTCAGGCAGACGGAGAGGCCGACAGGCACAAAGACTCCTAGGAGAGGTTCCAAACCCTCCACGTCCACACCATCAACCGTCACCAGTGTTGTGAGGACTTCTCAAGCCCCTTGGGGCACCGCCACAGCCACTGATGGGTCCGACGTGACGTCATCAGACGTGACGTCATTAGGTGTGACGTCAGACGTGACGTCATCACGGACTCCAAGGCCTTCCAGAGGGCCGAGCGTTGTAGCTCCGTCTGCTCGCTCCAGAGACAACGGAAGCCGTACCAACGGCGTGAACAGAGACTGGTTGCAGCTGTGGTTACTGGGTCTGTGTCTGATCGGAGTTTTGAGGTGGACATAGCGATGACACCTCTCTTGGGGTGTATGTGTGTTTTTACCAAGAAAGATAGCAAGAAGAATCAGTTACCGGAGCTGTGCTTCGGTTTACCTGTTGCAGATCGACAAGGGCTTGCTCTTTTCTCTCCGCTTGAGAACAGTTTGCCAAAGACTTTCGATTGGAGCCCGATTATAATGAAGCAGAGAAAATTGAACTGGACGTGTTCGTGGCATTTCAGAACGGGATTGTGACTGTATTTTCAGTCGGTGGGCATTACAGTAAAGGGTCAGTTCGAAGTGGATACCTTCTGAAATGCAATCAAGCAAGAGCTGTACAGACGCCCCGATATCCGCAACAGGCGGAGTTGCTCTGGGAAAGCGACTGTTGGTGTGTTGATGACGTGTCAAAGGCCATCCTCAGACTCAGCTTCAGACCTTGCCTGCCAGGACCAAACAATGCCACGAGATTCGAGACGCGTTCGTCACACGTCTGACTGTAGATGTAGTCACAGTGAACGACATAGCAAACCATCCCAGTTTTTGCTGGGGTGCTTGAGTGCTTTACTAAGATGTACCCAAGAGATGCATGTGTATGAAAGTTTGTGGGAAAGAGGCCGAATGTGTGCTTTCTTTCCAATTAACTTATCTTGTGAACTTACGGAGAAGGAGCTGTGAATATATTGCAATGGCATTTTTTCTGATAAGAGTCTGGTGCCCCTGATATCATCCAACACTTGAAGGTGCATCCGACAGAGGACTGTATTTTCCTGATGCTGACTGGCGAGATGAATCTTTTTGCCGGCAAACCGCCAGTTCGGACAAAGACTGGATTAAACTGTGTTAAGGAGTGAAGTTGTAGAACCTTCATGTAAAGAGAATATCCAACCCGCCACGCAATAAGACCTGTTGATACTTTGTTTTATACAAAGAGTATTATTGCTACTTGTCCATAATAAGCCGTAGCATCCCAATCTTGCCGGCAATAACCTTGCATATACTCAGTCGGGCCTGCCTCGTCCAGACAAAATGTAAAACACAGACGGCTGACATTTGTGTGTTTCAATATGTCCTTTTTCGGATTTACTTCTGATAATAAGCCCAAGGTGTTTCGATCTCCATATTGGTGCTGCTGCTGAAGTAGAAATATGTCACAGAAATATGTTACTGTTTTTTAACGTATCAGATATATGTTTTGAAATTTGACAATACACAAAGAAGTGAATAGATTAGTTTTTAGCGGTAATGTTTTACTGATAGGAAAGAATATCTCAACTTTGTCTTTTTTCAAGGGTTAGTGAACAATCCACCATTACATTCAATACACTTTGGATGGTTTGGTGTCTGTGGTATATTGTGAATAGTGAATAATTCATATGTCATATTTGCGGAACGCATGTTTGTGCTGGACAAACTTCGACTTTTCCCCTTTTTTCCCCCGTTAACACTGCAAGTATTATCATACCAAAGGTTTAGGCCTGAGTGACAAGAATGAATGTATGCAAGGTTTGGTCAATAGTTGCTTGCTCTCTCTCTCTCTCTCTCTCTCTCTCTCTCTCTCTCTCTCTCTCTCTCTCTCTCTGTTTAAGTGTTAGCATGGGTCGAAAACGGTGGTTGTGTTGTCACTCCCCACCACATTGTATGTCATAGACTTTCCTGGACCTAGATTCCATTTAGTGCCACGGTAACCTTTGGAATGTTAACACTGAATGAAGTCTACATTTGTTTCGGTGTTCTGATTTGTACAGGGATTTCCTCTGTGTAGAAGTAATAGAAGATCGTGGGAAAGTTTCATCCTCATGTGTAAAACTCCCTTCTTCAGAATCTTTAGTCAACTCAGTCTTCAACTTGACATTTCTGTTCCAAAAAGAATTCCCATTTTGGTCAAATTAGCACATTTTATCAAGAACACTGCAGTTAATTCTTCAATTGCAATAATCAATATTAAAAGGCTCTTTTAAGTAAATCATTCATTTATTGATGGGGGTGTCAAAGTGAATAATCTGAATATGAAAATATATAGATTTTAAAAAGCTTTCTAAGTTTTTCTTGGTCTGATAAATAAATTGTATTGCCCTTTTGCTAGAAGTGGAACTGTAAAAACTATTACATTTTACCTAAACAGCAATTCGAGCATACATTCATTCATCTTTCTTTCATTCTTTTCATACGTGTAATACAAATTGTTGTGTAGATTAAAAAACTCAAAGGTGCTTTACTAAACGAACTGCAAATGCAGCCGAAGATTTTGTTGTATGTCTAAGTGTGTAGAGAATAGTCTTTTTTAAGATACTATGACGCAAGAAAGCTATTTCTGAAATGTTATTGTTAGGTAGTATAGAAACCAGTAGTCTAGATAAACTTTTTTGGAACAGGATCATTAATAGTATAGAGGCTGTAGGTATTTGTGGTAGCATCACTTTGACAATGTGAACAGCTGCTGTGAACATTTATTGAGCGAGACGAAGAAGTAGGCCCTACGTCCTGCTTTATTGACCAACGCCACTTGTGCATGGTGTCATAACGTTTGTGCTGCATCAATCAAATCACCCGTTGTTGTCTCTGTCGTCAGCGCTGTATGATACCACTGTAAGGCAGAACAAGATGTCAACGCGTTTTTCATATAATTGTTGTCTGCAAACAACTTATCATTACCCAACAATGCCAAGCGATCGAGGCTACAAAGTTGAATGGTAACGCCTTACCCTTTTGCTCTGTTTGTCATGGAAGTATAGATAGTTGGTGTCCACCGCCTCTTTTATCTCTGAATGCATTGGAAGTGGGATTTTATTCAGGTGGATTGGCAGCTCCCCACATCTTGCAATCCGTGTTTGCTGATCGTTAAGAAACCGAAATCTCTTTTCTCTCCTAAGGCAGCACAAAATACCAACTTCACACCAAGGGAACCGAACTTGAACAATAACATCGCAGCAACACAGCAAAATGATTTCACACAGGCCCCGACCTGGAACTGTTGGCTTTGCTGGACAAAGTTGGCTACTTCGAATGCAGCTTTGCGTATGGTGGTAAAACGGTGTGCAAAAATCGGTCGTTTTAAAGCCCTTGAAGAATAACTGGAAATGTTCATTCGCCTGCCGGAAGGAACGATGCTTTACATGCTTTCAAAAGTGTTTGATGATAACAAAAAGTTTCCTGTGTAAATCGAAAGATATCAATCAACAGGGACGAAAACAAAATATATGCAAATGATTCAGACGAAGTCGTTAAATGTTAAAGCTGGTCTGTAAAGTTGAACTTTTACTTTTCAAAAAGGGAGTTGGGGGAAATCGATTCTTTTCCTCTCTTTTTCCGGAGCAGAGATACACCATGAACCCTATGTCTCGACACTCTTTAATGAAATCATTCATTTATTCGAAGTGCATCTTTTGTAATCTGCGTCTTATATGAATTGTTTCAATTATGTCTCCTCAATGTGACGCTTCTTCAACTCTTTCTTGAGACAGCTCTACACTCTCAATACACTTTCACTTATTGTTGTATTTCTCACATGGAGAAAAAAATGTATACCGTGAAAACGAACGCATGCTTTAATCTGCTTTAAAATAACCATTTTCTTCTCCCATATCAACTTTTCAAACTTAAGAAATGTCTGACTGCTGAGGCAATTTTTTTAACGTCTTTGTTTCAACCCTGCGTGTTTGTGGAAGTCAGAATTACGTTTGCCTGGTATTTGCGTTTGCACTCAAAGTCGTGCTTGATCAAGTACACGCATTTTCTGCTAATTCTTAATTTACCTACACAATATTCGAGTACACCACTATGCAATACCCTGAATGCTGCACACAT
>JAWQFJ010004543.1:10000-35000 GCA_034096865.1 Theodoxus fluviatilis | reverse complement strand
CTAATTTTGAAAGTGCTTTCAATGGTCTTTCCGAGTTACATGCTAATTTTGAAAGTGCTTTCAATAGTCTTTCCAAGTTACTGGCTGAATTTGCAAGCTTTCAATGGTCTTTCCGAGTTACATGCTAATTTTGAAAGTGCTTTCAATAGTCTTTCCGAGTTACTGGCTGATTTTGCAAGCGCTTTCAATGGTCTTTCCGAGTTACATGCTAATTTTGAAAATGCTTTCAATGGTCTTTCCGAGTTACATGCTAATTTTGAAAGTGCTTTCAATGATCTTTCCGAGTTACTGGCTGATTTTGCAAGCGCTTTCAGTGCTCTTTTCGAGTTACTTATTGATTTTGATTGTATTTTGAATGCCCCTTTCAATGGTTAATGAAGTAAAGGCTGTTAAAGACGCTACCCTCTAGAATTGACATTTATAGAAAATGACGTCACGATTGTTTTACTGATCCGGTCAAATCCCAGCCATCCATTGGGAGTCTACTTAAGTTCAGCCAACGAAGCTCCACAAACTCGTTGATAAGAAGGGAAGGTTCTCATTGGGCAGAAGGATGGCGGCGTTTATTTTATTTGAGAGAGAGAAAGCAGTCATATGAGACTTTCCTTTGTCAATACTGAATGGTGTTGGTGCTTTTTAAATACTCTTTGGCATGCTTAACGGTAATTTTTCGAAATATTCTTGTCACAGCATCTAAGACTGACGATTCATCGAGCAACCTACAATTCTCTCATATATGTAAGAACATAGCTGAAAATTGACAGAGTGAAGACGAGACCTTTTTGGTAAAATACAGCCCACATGTGAAATTGACGAAACAACATACGGTTGTCAGCTTGGTGTTTTACCATTACATTTTGATCATTCAAAGTAGTACACTCTTTCGCCGACGATGAAAGTCAAGTATTTGGTGCACTTCCCATAAAGTGGCCCTGCAGGTATTAAATTCTGTCTTGAGCGTTTTCATCTTGCGTATTTAACCGTTTGAAGGCGTGAATGTGCGTGAATTTGCATATGCGTGTGCATGTATTCGTGTGCAGTGCACATTCATGTAAACGTATGTGCGTGCGCGCGTGTGCGTGCACACATCAGCCCACTTCAAGCGTGTTTGTGTGTGTGTTCGCGCATATGTAGAAAAACTCCCGACGTCCCACAAGAGCAGGGCATGTTTCGCCATCCCGTCGTTCCTTGCAGATCCTATATTTCCATGAAGTTGGTGGTGTGCTTGACCGTGAGCCAGAGGAAGCCGGTTCGTTCCTGCTGCTCGCCAGAACTCTTCAAGACGTCATAGCGCCTGATGATGTTGCCGCCGGTATACTCAGATTTCTTGGACATGGGTAGCACGACGGATCCCAGCAGGCTGTCTTTGAGAGTGCCCACCACCCACACCTGGCAACGCACACAGAGCGGCAGTAGAGGTATCGGTACCAGGACTAGATGCATAGAGATGGTAAAATGGCAGGAGCAATGATTAAAATTAACACTAATGCAAAAAGCAAAATAATACCGTTTGGACAAGACAGAGAAAAAGTGTTTAAAGCACGTTAGGACACAGGTAAGGATGTACGTACAGAAGGAAATTTCGGCATATGTAAAAAAAAAACTGGGAGATATGAGACGGAATCGTTATGAAGCATAACTGGAACAATGTAGCACCCATTAAAACATTGAAGCGAAATATTACAAACCATTCTAACACTGTAATTAAATTTCTTACAGAATTATTTTTCCTTCCTTCATCATATGCATTTTTATCATTCACATGTGAATTAATACAGGTATCAGTAAAAATGACAATTAATAATGACATGATCAGCAATTCATGGACGATTTTCCACTGCAGCATGAGTCCGAGTGAAACTGCAAGTCCTTGCAGAGATGTCGCCACATTACACTGTGCCCACAGGAAGTACCTCGATGTTGATGTCGGTGTCGGGCTTGCGTCGGTAGAAGGTGGCCCGCTCTCGCCACTTGGGCTCGTCCGACTTCTCGCTGGTGGAGGTGCGGATCTCCTTGTCCTCACACAACATCACGCAGTAGGCAGCCGTCTCTGCCCCGCATATCATCATCATCATCATCATCATCATCATCATCATCATTATCATCATCATTGTCGTCGTCGTCGTCGTCATCGTCGTCACCGTCATCGTCATCGTCATCGTCATCGTCGTCGTCGTCATCACCATCATCACCATCGTCAAGAGGCTCAGCAAAAGGAAACGCCCTCTGACCACCTGTACGCTTGGCTACTTTCCAATGTTTCAGCAAGAAGGCTGATGCAGACTGTTGAGACCTGGTGGGTTTATATTGTGGTGCAATGTGCTGAGGACATGCTAGGGCCAAACAATGACAAAATTTGTAGGCCATCACACGAGAAGTTGTCAAGAAGACAGGAAAGCGGGCAGATAGACAGATAGGAAGTTAGCCGTTCAGACAGATTGGCAGACACAATTAAACTCAATGCACTGAATTGGATAAACTTTGTTTCATGAGGGTAGTGCATTAAACAAAATTAAAGTTAACCAGTCATAAAGTCAGCTCTCAAATATTAATAAAAATTTCAAGCCGTATTACCTCATGGACATATTCACCTACTTTGAGCAATAAAGTACTGCAATCCATTAACAGCCAATGGTGGGTCAAGAGGCTCACCATTGTGGTTGTCCGAGTTGGCTTTCTTGACGAACTCCAGCCTGGCCACAGTGACGGCAGTGGCTGCCAGGGGAGGGGAACCCATGCAGCCCGGGGGACTGGGCTCATCCTGTGTCAGTTCCCTGCAATGTGGAACCGCAATGCTGAGGCTCGTTGCCTATATGGAGACAGGGACTTTACAAGATGTTGATATTCATTCCTTACCATTACCTGTTTCACTGCAGCAGGCCCTGAAAACCCAGCAGTCAGGGGAGAGAGAGTATCGAGAACCTCCAGGCGACCTTTGGACTCAATATTTTATCGTTTTTGTCCAGGCGTCATACTCGTAAGTCATACTTTATTATTTACATTTAAAATTACCCTTTCATACACAGGTGCGATTCCGTAAATGTACTGCATAAATGAATAAAGCCACATTTAACAGTATGGTTATCTTGTAAGCTGCGATGAAAGGTTCCAGTTGCTGTTTGTTTCCATTTATCATATCTTAATGTTTTATGTTAAAGGAGTTCCATTTCGATTCGTCTGCTTTGGCTAAAGGTAATTTCACCACACTATCATTTTCAGCACTGCAACTACCATCACCTTCAACATACGTTGTCAAGGTCATCATCATCATCATCATTGTCGTCGTCATCATCATCGCCGTCGTCAACATCCACCACAGCCACCACCGCCGCCGCCGCCGCCGCCGCCGCCGCCATCATCATCATCATCATCATCATCATCATCATCATCATCATCATCATCATCATCATCATCATCATCGTCATCGTCATCGTCATCATCATCGACATCGTCATCATCATCATCATCATCATCATCATCATCATCATCATCATCATCATCATCATCATCATCATCAATCTCATCATCGCCTCCTACTTGAAGAGCATGCCGCCGTTGGTGAAGACGCGGATGAGGAACTGGGTTTCCAGGCCAGGCTCGAAGGTGGAGGGCACCAGCAGGTAGCGTCCCTTGGGCAGCTTGATGCGCGTCATCACGCTGCGGGCCTGCACGAAGGGGCCTGCGTGCACACGCTCCAGCTTGTCGTGCATTCGGTACTTCCGGTTCAGGTCCGTCTGCGCACACACACAAAAACACATATAAAAATAAGCAGTGTTCATATGGCAGAGATCAAATCAGCGCTGATTCCTGACGGTTCTGTTGTTGTTTTGTTGATGTTGTTGATCTCTGCCTGTGTCCGTCCGTGCGTGCGCGCGTGCCCACGTCAGTGTGTGTATGTGTGTGTGTGTGTGTGTGTGTGCGTGTGCGTGCGTGCGTGCGTGCCTGCCTCTCTCTCTCTCTCTCTCTCTCTCTCTCTCTCTCATGGATGCTTGAATGCAAGAATGTGGGTACCATTGCTATATCCCATGAACTCCATACATTCACCTTTTCAAGAACTTTGTTTCGAATCAGTGGCCCTATGTAGCCTGCGTAGTTAATAGGCCGAAAAACTCCATTTATTCATTCACTCATTCTTGTTATTCTGAATCATCAACAGGATCAAAATACTAAGAAAAGAAAAAGTACACCACAGAGGTTCACCTTCATATCACTACGCGCCCAGTACAGCCTCCTTGATCCTTCCATTTGCTTTCACACATTAACACCGCCCAAGTGTCAACGAGACACTTCAAAGGGTCATGGCGCGCACGCCAGAAAATTCAGGAAGTTTAAGCTGGGCCGGAGTTTAAAATGATTTGTTTCGAGGTTAAGAGCTTCAAGCAATGTCCTAGCTATTAGTTATATACGTCGTGCCTCTTTTACATAAACAATGACAGAAAACAAACCCATTGTCTTCGCAAGAACGCGCCAGCAACCACTAAACAAGAGCACGTTGATGCCGACTCACCTCTCAAGGAAGCGAATTACCTCGGCTTCCCATTCTCGTATGTGAGTCATTGGACACGAATTCGCCTTCAAGAAGAGATTAAGCACTAGGATACCACGGGAACGAAAATGCCTGATATGCATATTCATGAAACACTGTAACGTATCAGCGAGCTTACGATGTCACGGGACATTACGCACTGGTCGTTTGGGCATGCTTGAATATGAATGACTGCCATAACACGCTGCCTGGCGCTTAATCCCTCATGTGATGCGGAGACCGCAGTGTTGAAGAGATCACTGTGACGGAGTTCATATCGGATTAGGCCAAAAATTCTACCCCTTGATCGTCTGTGACAAAGGACAACATTCTCGAGACACCTCGTCGGCAACCGTTTATGACGGTCTATCCATTGCTTTTCACAGTCAAACTATGCAGTTAACTCTCTTGAAAGACGACTCTTCCTTTGAAACGTTCAACACTTCATCGCAGCTGATGAAACGTGGACTGCTCCTGGTCTCAATCTGTGAAACTATGCATTCATGCATACTGTAAAAGCACGCCATTCTTCCAATAACACTGCGTGTTTGACGAGCAATACTAGGGAAATCGTGACTTGGTTGTATTCTAACTAGTTCAATTGATTTTGTGAGTAATGGTCTTACGTGATCTACAAAGCTAATACGCTTTAAAACTTCATTCATTTATTCATTCATTCATTCATTGAGGAGCAATGAACGTTCAGAGATTTTGTTATATTAACACCTTATCAATGCAAAAATTCATGAAGACAAATAAGTGCATAATTACCTTTTATTCATTCATCTGCATAATCTATAGCCGAGTATAAAAGTGAGCTCCGACTTCGCTGACTTAAATCTCTTTAGAGTCGTGAACAAAACGTATTTTTCTATTCTCTTCCTGCATCTCTGTTGCTGTCTTTCTCTCTCTCTCTCTCTCTCTCTCTCTCCTCTCTCTCTCTCTCTCTCTGTTGTCTGTCTGTCTGTCTGTCTGTCTGTCTGTCTGTCTGTCTGTCTGTCTGTCTGTCTGTCTGTCTGTCTGTCTGTCTGTCTGTCTGTCTGTCTGTCTGTCTGTCTGTCTGTCTGTCTGTCTGTCTGTCTGTCTGTCTGTCTGTCTGTCTATCTATCTATCTATCTATCTATCTATCTATCTATCTATCTATCTATCTATCTATCTATCTATCTATCTCTCTTTCACCCTCCGGTAACGAGTCCTTTAATAGCGGAGGACGTCTTCAAACCAAGACGTTAATAACTTTGAGTAACAATGAGAGATCTAGTATGCGCCCTTGAAGCTTTCTACTGTTTAACCCCTGCAGGTTAGGGGTAAGAAACCACTGTGCCTTCGCGTGCAATTCCTGAGGGGCAAATAAGCAGTAAAATTGAGATTTGACTTACACTTACCCTAACTCTTGTGATTTTCGTTATCAGTGGATTTAGATTGAGAGACCATACAACGCCATTAATTCATTCCACCATTTGCTGATGATCATTGCTGATCGTTATACTTATGTGGATAGTGTTTCTTTCCATTCACTGATCCCCCTGCAAAATGTATTCTCTGCTCACTCATCCATACACTCAAATCCACCCCTCTCCATTTTTCTTATCAGACGCTGTAATTTAAATGAGTAAAATGCCGACTTTTACAATGTGCAAGAATCTCGTATTGACTTTTATTAAACAATTGCTTACAAGAACTTATTTACCTTTTTCGAGGGGGAAAAAATCTCCTTAACCGCATGATAATTCTCAAACACGTTATGTACGTTCACGTCCCATGCTGCACTGCAGTTTATCGACAATTATAGTCAGAATACGATGAGTTTTCGTGTCGCTCATGCTCAAGGTGGATATGGCCCTGCGTTCCATTGCACTCTGCTACGATGTAGTAGGCTGAGGAGTTTTAATTGTTTGTTTTTTTAATTGCTTAAAATGCACATTTTCAATAAAAGAGAATTCTGGATGCCCTCTTTAAATACATGAATCCCCAAAATGGTTTTACATTCAATTCTATTCGTTTTGATCGAAGAGATGACTGAATAAAAGCATTAGGGTCGATTGTCATTGATACACGATCTTTGATGACGTTTCACCCAGTGGCAGAGGTCACCTTTTTGTCAAGGTTGCGCAGCAACTGGAGCATCTCAGAAGGCGCTCTAGCTGCTTCACATTTGAGTCCGCCACTTGCTGTGCCTAGCAACTATGAAGCTACAGCGCCCGTAGTCGCATTTGATTGGCTCAAACTAAACATCGAATTAATGGAAATCACTTCACGGAGTTTCACGGTAAACATGCTTCAAGCCATGGAGTTTACAGCCTTGGAAGTGGCAGACGTGCCGATTGCTTTCAATTTTCGAAGAAATGAATGTTTTATTGCTCTCATCACCGTGGCAGAGTAGGTTGTATGTCATGGTTTGATAAATGTAGTAAACGTCGGCATTTATACCCATGCCTGTAACGAAGTAGCAGACGACACATATTTTGGGATTTCGCTTGACCTTCCATTATGTCTGATGATGGTTATCTCCCTTCTGTAATCAATGATAATTGACACTGATGCTTTTATTCAATCGTCTCTTCGATCAAGAGGAATACAATTAAATGTGAAATCATTATGGCGATTTATGTATCCAAAAAGGACCTCCAAAACCCTCTACTTTTAATGATAATGTACTTTTAAAGTAATTTTAAAAACCCAACCAATGGATTGAAACGCAGGGCGAGACTCGATGCATAATTGAAACTAAGCAAACTAAGCGAACCTTCTGGATAGTGACACCGATGCAATAGTTGTCTCCTCTGAGTTCTACAGCTCTCCTGTCTTTCTGCTCAATGGAGATCATCACTTCTTCCTCGTCCTCCCATAAATCCAGAACGTACTGAAAAGGAAGTGGAATTTGACTGGCAAGTCCTTTATATTTCCTTCAAAACATCAAAAGTGATCTGATCCAGCAAAAGATACACAAAAAATAGTTAAAATACATAAATGATCTGATCCAGCAAAAGATACACACAAAACATATTTCAAAACATGTATGTATTACTATTAATACCATGAAAAAACTACAAAACTCAACTTTTAAATTGGTGTAAGAATGATATAAATTTGGTATTTCAAAATAAAGTTATTGCAGATTTCAAGTTGACAGAGACAGTGAGTGGAAAGCACTTAGCAACGCCGGTCAAATGAATTTTACAAAAGTTATCTTAAAAATGGATTATATTGTGAGTGAGCTGAACAAGTCTAGAAAAGACTGACAATTTCATAAGTACGTATCATGCACCATTAGTGATGCCGTGGGTGATACACATCTCCGATTCAGCCCTCACAGAATCGATGCTTTTCAGACCACACGGAAAGGCAAGCACTTCTCTAAAACTGTGAATTTAACTATTTTAGACTGTAGTCATCTTGAACATTCTCAAAACTGGAAAAATTGTCCCAGAAACTACAATCTCCTGTGAGTTATGGGTAGGAATAGGGAAAATATGACTTGACATTCTTATTCTAACGAACTATTTCCAAATAAATCGCTTTATTTTACATACAAAGCCCGATAGGCCGTATAAGCCCATCCATCCCAGGAACTAGAAATGGCTAAAATATTATTTCGACAAAAATCGAATCAGACGTATTTGAGTTTTCTACTGTTTCACTCCAGCGACTTCCCCCTGTGGGATGGGGGTAAAAGAATTGACCCGCCGTGTCTCCCTACACGATTACTATCAGGCGAATAAATATAGACATATTTGACTTGGATTGCGCTTACTTGGAACTGTTCAAGTGAATTTCGTGGTTACTGGCCTTACATAGCCTACAAAGGCTGATAGGCCGTAAAACTCCATCCATCCATCCATCCATCCATCTCCAGCGACTTTCTGTAGGACCACCTTCTGTCTGGTCAGATCACATACACATATGATAAAGGGTCAGTACATAAGGCGTAGGTGGAAATCACTGCGTTCCATCTCTCCCAAAAGAACATGACATGCAGACCAGCGAAAGTTTAATCGAAGGCCACCAAATGAAATCTGAGCTCACTTACACAGTGTGCGTGTTCCCCAAAGAGTAATGATAGCATTTCAGAAAAGACTAGAAAATTATGCATCATTTGGATTTCTTTTTTATAAATATGTTATTGCATTTCATAGTTTAAATTCGCCCGTAGCCTTTGTTGGTCCACCCACAGTGACTCAATTGCGCTTCTCACTTGCAGCGATGGCTGAAACAAGGGATGTAACTCTATTACCCTACGCATCCAGTCGATGGAGTTAGCTCCCCTGAAATATCCTCCCGCTTACGGCTTACTGGCTATGAGATGACCAACCACGCAACAGTTACACTCGTAAAAGACTGTGTTGTCTATGAATCCAGCCTTCTTGTCTATAAAACTAACTATATTATGAATGACAATTTTGGAACTTGTTTCACCTGCGGGTTGTTGAGGAATGAGTTGTTATTGCCACAACCCCCTGCCAGCCTGGGTCTGCGCCAGGCGCCCTCTGCCTTGGCATCTCGCCACATCTTCTTGAAGGAGAAGAAGGATGTGTTCATCATGTGGCAGATGTCGATGCTGGTGAAGTACTGGAAGAAGTCGTCGAACGACATCCTGCACAGGAGAGAGAAAGCTCGTGAGTGAGGGAACACAAAGGAAGCTGTCACGAAAACGACTGAGGAAGATTCATTTTTCAGGCAACTTTTAAACCCATTTTCTGAAAGTCATCAGTATCAGTTTTCAATGGGTCATAACTTTGTCAGTTTCTCCTATTTTCAAGCTTTTTACATCGCTGGAAAGTAATGCTTCCACATTACGACCATATGCACAGCTCAGAGATTCCATAAGTGAACTCCCGTAGTGGATGGCTGCATTTTTCATGCAGCGAGGTCTAACCCAATCCAAAGTTGTCCTAATGAAAAACGCAGGTGCTACTAAAAACATCAGTCATAACAAAGCGGCATTTTGCGAGAGGGAGTGAACAACTAAAAAGGTCAGGCAACAAAGAAGGCCTACCAGAACTCCCCGTTATCATCAAATGTGAGTCCCAGCTCCTTCTTCTCGGTCTCGCTGACCTTCGTCCACTCCCGGGACCTGGGGAAGATACTCATATGCATGTGGGCAAAGTTGTTGTGGCGGGGGGAAAAATCAGTGCAGGAAGTGCAGTACGATATAATAAATACAGCGTAAAATTACTTTGCTCATCTTATGAGGAAACTTGCATGCTAATCGTCACAAAGGTACAGTACTGTCTAGAATGGATGGATGGATGGATGGATGGATGGATGGATGGATGGATGGATGGATGGATGGATGGATGGATGGATGGATGGATGGATGGATGGATGGATGGATGGATGGATGGATGGATGGATGGATGGATGGATGGATGGATGAGAAGATGAGTGGTTAGATGGATGAATGGGTGGATGGATGGATGGATGGATGGATGGATGGATGGATGGATGGATGGATGGATGGATGGATGGATGCATGGATGGATGGATAGATGAATGGATGGATGGATGGATGGATGGATGCATGGATGCATGGATGCATGGATGGATGGATAGATAGTGTTTTACGGCCTATCAGCCTTTGTAGGCTATGTAAGGCCATTAAGCTCGAAAATCACTAGAACAGGTTAGAGTAAACGCAAAGCAAGTCCCTGTGTCCCTAGTTATTCGCCTCTTACGAATCGCGTAGGGAGACGCGGTGGGTCAATTCTTACCCCAAACCCACAGGGGGACACTGTCTAGAAAAGAAATGGTATGTACATAAATGCAAGCTGTCAAAAGTGCGAATGTCCTCTTTGCTTTGTCCACGTACTAAAAGCCATATTTAAATCCTTGTCTCTCTTCTTTTTCTTCTCATCCCATCCACCACCCCACTCACCCACCCCCCACCCCCGTTAAATCCATCAAAGAAAAAAAAATGGAAGGATGCGTAGTAGGAAGTGAGGAAAGACAAAGACACAACTCAACAAGGGATGATGATGACGATGACATTGATTATGATTTTGATGTGTGTTTCTTTTAATACCACTTAGCTTCTCATTATACTGGGCACCTGGTCTGCATGTAAATATATCTCACCAACACAGTATTTCTATCTTATTTCATTCTTGTTTAATGTTTATGAAGGTTATGATGATTGAAGTCATTGTGATGATGATGATTATCTTGATAACTTTGTTGATATTTCCTAAGTATCTTGATCTGGACGCTTCTCATGATAACGGATGTGACAACGTTGACGATTCTCACGAAGATGATTTTAATAATGATGATGATTGTAAAGATGGTGGTGGTAATGATGATGATTTGATGACAATGATTCTTGATATTCGTGCAATTAAAAAAAAGTTATGCAAAGAAGAAATATGATCGTTTTTGTTGATAAAAGATGACAATGGTGATTTTATTCCTGGTGACTTTGACTATGATGTGAATGATACTTTCCCTTTCTTTATTTTATCTCAATAAACATTTTTAAAGTTACGATTTTCCATTCTGAGAATAAATTTGTCTATCAGTGAGGTAGTCACTACATGTAACCCTACCCTGTGATGTCGGGGTAAGAATTGACCCACCGCGTCTCCCTACGCGATTCGTAAGAGGCGAATAACTAGGGACACCATGACCTTGATTTACGTTTACTCTAGACTGTTCTAGTGATGTTCGTGCTTAATGGCCTTACATAGCCTACAAAGGCTGATAGGCCGTAAAACACTATCCATCCATCCATCTCTACAGCGACACATACACATTCTTTCTCATGCAATACCCATTCAGACACACACACATTCTTTCTCATGCAATACCCATTCAGACACACACACCCTATGGATTGGGGCTAAGAATAGACCCTTCGCGTTTCCCTACGCAACTCTTAAAGAAGCAAATAACTAAGAAAGTCGTTATTTGAATCGTTCATATTCTAAACGGTTTCACTGATTTCGTTATTAAAGGCCTTATGAAACCTACAAAGGCTGATAGGCCTTAATATTCTATTCTATTCATTCATTCATTCATTCATTCTCGTGTACGTAATTCGTAAGAGGCGGATGAATAGGGAAATGGTAACGACTTGTTCCTACACTGCCATTTCTTGTGACTGTTAATGATCAATGGCCTTTCATTGCCTGTACAGGCTGGTGGGCCACAAAAGTCCTGTCCCGTCCATCGTGGGCATTCATTCCGACACTCACCCGTCACTCCATGGACCGTTCCACTCTACACCTCCCCAGGGGTTGCGCAGTCGGATCATCTGGATCTTGTCCCTGTTGAAGAGGTGGAATAGCCCAGTGCCCTTGAGTGTGACCTTGGCAACGTCCGTGATGCTGTAGGCGTGACCCCGTACAAGACCACAGCGAAGTTTCGTCTCCATCTCGGCAGCAGTCCTCGCCTGCGATGGAGCAGTGCTCGGCCTTGACCCCGCCGTTACTTTGACCCTCGGGTTCTGCTCATGACGTCATGCCCATGCGCAAAAGTGACGCAAGCAACCAGGTCACATGCACAAAGCAGTCGATGACGTGATGTTTGGGGCATGCAAATAAAGAAAAACGATAAGCAAACCGATGATTAGAACTTAAATTTCAAGCGAAACAAAGAAAAACATGCATGGTGAAAAATTTCGTGGGAAACATTGTTAACGTTTCGGGAATATAGCAAACAATTAAACAAATCCGAAACGTTAAAAATGTTCCCTAATAAAGACATGCTGTGTAGCATCACTGTGAGGAAGTTACGGATATCACTTCCCATCATGAAACAGGCGCGGTAATTAGGCAACACTTAGTGCATTTGTGCATAGTAGTTGACTGATCTCTCAACAAATAAATTGTATTGTGCTTTGTACGTGACAGCGGGGATAGATACTTTATTCACTGCATTTAGAAGGAATTGTTTGTGTGTCCAGCACATTTAAGACAAACGCGTGTTATGACAGAGTTTATATATAAATTAACTAGTTTTAAAAATACAGTTTTTGCAGGAACGCAAATAAAATTAAAAAGTAAAATTATCTACGTAATTGAAGAACAAAAACAAAACAACAAAAGCACATACAAACTACAGGAAAGGTTAAATTGGTCATACAGCAAATTAATAGGAAACCGAGATTTACATGGAGACATGCACAACCTCCACCCCCTCCTTCTAACAGGGAAAATTGATCGCTGCTTGAAAGCATCTACTGCTCTGAGCACCAACTTAAGATACATGCACTAGGAAATGAAAACGTTACATGCACTAGGAAATGAAAATGTATCTCATACAACGATGCCTTCACATGGTCCCTGTTGAGTTTTGTGAAGTATTCCATCAATTTGCAAAACGATTGGTACTATTGTTGAGAAATCTCTCTCTCTCTCTCTCTCTCTCTCTCTCTCTCTCTCTCTCTCTCTCCTAACACGAAAGATGGTACTTAGGTGAACACGTTTTAGAGATCGTCCCTGAATACAGGTACCTTGGGTCGCTATTCACCACCAAAGTCTCCTTCAAAATGCTTCAATCAGACCTGTTGTTGCGAGCGAAAGCTAGCGCAACTCAAGTCATAAGATGTATAAGAAAGTTGCAATGTTTATCACCCGATGCATTTTTCAAAATGTTTGACGCCCAGGTTGCTAGCATGTTGTTATATTGCTCTGAGATCTGAGGTATTTACGACAGCTCCGTCATTGAATCTGTTCATTTCGAGACATTAAAGAGATTTTTTTAACCTACCTGTTATGGCACCAAACAAAATAGTTTATGGAGAAACTGGAAGGTATCCACTTCATATAAATGGAATAATCCGATCAATTAGATACTGGTTAAAAGTACTGAGAATGGAAAATCTACGTTACCCGAACATGGTGTACAAAATGATGTTGAATTCCAACAATCAAGAAAGTTGGGCATGTAAGATCAAAGAGTTACTGTACAGATATGATTTTGGACAAGTATGGGAAAACCAGAATGTAACAAATGAGCGTGCTTTCATTAGAGAGCTAAAAAGACGTATGATTTTAGACTTTAAAGCTGAATGGACTATGGTCTTGGAAAATAGTGATAGATACACATTTTATAGGATAATCAAACTTATCTGGATGAAAGAAAAGTATGTGTTTGCTCTAGACAAGAAGCCCTTTAGAGACGTCTTCATCAGCTTCAGGGCAGGATTTAGTGAATTGTACATTCATTAACTCAGATATTACAATGATGGCTCAGATAAATTATATATGTGCCCTTCTTGCAGAGAAGTTGAATGTGAAGTGCACTTTCTCCTTGCTTGTCCAGTGTATGAAGACTTGAGACAGAGATATGCCTCAATGCTCAGTAACACGTGCACAAGAGAAGAACTGGGAACCTTATTGTCCACACAGGACTTCATTACAATACGTTCATTGACTATGTACATGTACTATGCATTTAAGCGTAGACAAGATGCTGTAAAGATTCCTGCTGCAGACAATTCAATTTTTAAGTTGTGATAGGCCCGTGGGCCTAACAAATAAACCATTCGTTCGTTCGTTCGTTCGTTCGTTCGTTCTCTCTCTTCCTCTCGTGTACAAATCGTCACTCAAACATTGAAATCATTAGTGGATGAATATACGTATGTGAGTTTTAGTTGTATGGCCACTGGCACTGTGCGTACATCCCTGTGGGTATGGGTGCTTGTATTGTCTGTTTTTGGCGTGCGATGTGTCTGCTTTTTCATGTGTCCTAATTATGCTTGTCTCCACCTTCTCCCTGTGGGTTCGGGTTAAGAATAGACCCACCGCGTCTCCCTACGCGATTCATAAGAGGCGAATGACTATGGACACTGTGATTTGATTTGCGTTTATTCTAAACTGGTCTAGTGATATTTGTGCTTAATGGCCATATATAGCCTATAAAGGCTGATAGGCCGTAAAACACCATCAATCAATCATCAATCATCAGTCTCCACCCGTTCTTGCATGTGTGATCGTATTTTGCTTCTACTTTGTTGTAAGAGCGTTCTAACTTGAATGTTTGTAACTTATTTAAAGGGAATTTTTTCACCATCTCATGGCCTTACATATCTTTTCAAGCTGATAGGCCGGTATGGCTCATTCGGTCATTCATGTGTGCTTGTGCGTGCATAAAAGCGTAATTTTTGCATTTCGAATCACATAGGAACATGTGAGCATGCGAATGCACAAATCAGATGTAGCAAACAGTCCCAGCTATCTAAAAACCTCATCAGTGGGAATGCTGTGGTCTGCTTCAGTAGCAATCGAAATAAGTGCGCGTACAGTATATGTGCATGTATATGGATTTAAAAAAATGACGTATTGAGAAGAAAAGTGAAATAAAAACACAACAAAATGATGTAAAATTTAATAAGATACGGGAGAATGGTGTGTGTGCGTGTGTGCTTTGTAATGGAATAAACATGAAATAAAATAAAACTGTGGTATGAAATGGATAAAGAATAATAAGTTCAATGAAATAACACAAATAAATAACACGTAATAAAATTATAATAAAACAAATAACATGAAATGAATTCACCAAAAAAAAAAACCAAACTGAAAATAAAACAAAAAGAAATGAAATACCTGAACGAAAAATAAAACTGAATGAAATAAATCAACCACACCGAAATAAGATTGACGCAACCATAGCTGAAACCGAGCAATATGAAATTTAATCATACATTTTTATTTTAGTGCATCAATCAAGTTCAAACCTGGATGGCAGCCGCCATGAGGGACTTGCGCGTCATGGCTTTGTGGAGGATGTCAAACAGCCGCTGCTTCTCCTCCTCCGTCCTGAAGTCCACGGTCTCCAGGTTTTCCCCCACGCCCCCCGTCATGTCCACCATAGCGTTCTGGGCTTTGCCTCCAGTCAGCGCTTCGTAGCAGCCAAAGAGTCTGCATGCAGCATGGAGGAACGAAGGAATGGTGGATGAATGAACTGAATGACTGAAGGAACTTACGCGCAAAGATGGATGGGTGAGTGGTTGAGTGGATGGATGATTGGATGGGTGGGTGGGTGGGTGGATGGTTGACTTGATGGGTGGAGGGAGGACAACAGGGAGTATGAATGGATGAATGGATGGATGGATGGGTGCGGAGAGGAGGAGAAGAGAAAGGATGATTGAATAAATGAATAGATAATCAAATAAATAAGTACATGATTAAGCTAAGAAATTTAAATAAAGAAAATGTGTCTGCTTTAGCAACATGTATACATGTAAATATGTAGATAATAAAATGACAGTATCGGTACTCAAAAAAAACCTTCCCAGCTTGATGATCTCAAATGCAGAATATTGGAGGAAGTGACCCATTTACATGACTTTGATCCATTTAAAACTTCATTCGTGCTACTGGGACACTTCTTCGATCCGTTTCTTGCACCTGACAACAAACGAGAAAAGGCAGAGGCAGACCCCATCACTACTATTATCAAAGCATCGTTTCTTCCAGCTGCATCCAGGGGTAATTGCACAACACCGTGTTTTTCACTGCTCACGCACCAATTCTCCACCCCCACCCCCTCTCATATCCTCGCTGTCATTCCTGAATGGTGAGACGCTGTACAAGTCACGTATTTTGCCCAAGGGAGGTAACTCAAGGATCAGCGCGCGCTGCTTCCAACGCAGAATTTAGCCGCACGCGAGCCGTCGCGAACGTCCTAGCCCTATGGGAAAAGGAAGAATATCGACAGACGAAGACTTCAATCTTACTTGGCATAGGCCTTCTCCAGGAGTGCAGACCAGAACTCGTTCCTGGTCTTGGAGTGGAGGAAGATGAGGCGGCCATTTCGGGTGGGCAGGTAGTCGTCAATGACGACATCCACCCAGCGTCCACACTGCCAGAACTTGAAGTGGAAGACACCTGCATACTTGTTGCCTGGCAACCACTCCTGAGCCTGATAGTCCGGAACCACCTGTAGGGAAGTTTATGAAGACAGTTTGAGTGGGAAGAGGGGGGGGGGGGGGGGGGGGGGGGGGGCGGAGGTGTTCTTACTCGTTTATGAAGCCTGTCTCGGGACCAAGGCCAAATTGAGACAACGAAAAATATATTTTCTACTGTTAGCAAATTATGTGATGTGTTGTTGTGTGGGAGTAAATAATTCCTCAGCTGCGTCCTAATTACATGTGTTTAATTTTCTTTTAACATTATATTAGTCCTGTGTGCAATGCCACCTGAAATTTGAACGTAATTGAATTGATTTCGACTTTCACTGACAAGAAAATGAAATGTAGGTATTTTCCTCAATTTGATGGGTTTCTTTTACAAAGGAAGTTGCTATGCTTTGAAAAATGCAGTATTTAAAATGTTGCCAAATCAAAAATTGTTGGAGAAGTCTAAAATTCACCACCTCTATTTCACAGTTCATTTCGAATAGTAGCTGTGACTTCCATGCCAAAGGCAAGAACAGAGAGAGAAGAACACGCTACAACCACACCATTAAACTTGCAAGCAAAGAGACAACAGACTCTCGTGTGCATTTCAAGGTATCGTGCAGAACCATCATTGTATCTGCCAGTCTTGGTGAAGCTCTACGTTAGGCTTCCTTACCGCTGGCCTTGGGCCAGAGCTCGCAGAGTACCTCTACTGGCACGTGAAAGCTGCACGATCCCACAGATAACTCGAGCAGCCACTACTGCCAGGCACTCAACGAGACGATGACAACATGGCATCCGACCCGTGCCACGACGAAATAAACACGGTCATGGCGACATTTCGGCGTGCAAGCCCCTGTTAGTTGGGAATAGAAAAAAGACCCACCACGTCTTCTTACGTGATTCTGAAAGAGAAGAATAACTACCTGGCTTGCTCTTACTCTGAGAGCAAGCATGTAACTTCTGTCCCTTGTGGGCTGGTAGCAAGAACAGACCCACCATACATCCATACGCGATTTGTAAAAGGCGATTGCCTACGGAAATCGAGACTTAGTTTGCTCTTGCCCTAACTAGCTCTAGTGGTTTTCGTGATCAATTGCTTTGCATATTCTACAAGGCTAACACGCCGTAATAGGTATTTCCTCCCCCTGTGGATCATGGGTAAGAAAAGACCCATGCATCAAATCATTCTGCGCAATTCGTACTGGAGGAATAACAACGGAAATCGAGGCTTGACCTGTTCTTACTGCAACCAGTTCTAGTGATTTTCGTGGTCAATGGCCATATACATGCATGATCTACAAAAGCTGAAAGGCCGTGGTATTTCATTCCTGTCATCTTCATTTCCAGCATGCCCCGCTACTCACCTTCTTCCACAGAGAGGAGTCCTCCACCAGACATGCGCAGGCCGCCACAAACCAGCAGTTTCCCAGCACCCCTTGCGCGAAGTCGTCTGCGCTGGCCTTGTCTATAAAGAATTTCGGGTTCTCCGCTATTTCCTGAAATAACAATATCATTAAGAAAAATGACATAGTTCTTCATACCGAAGCCCAAACCATGGGGGAGACGGACAGAAAAAGATTTGGACCTCATGTGACGGCCAATACAGCCACGTCATGATGAACGTGAAAAGTGTAATACGTTACATGCAATATCAAGCTTTGGAGAACATGCAAGCTAACCTGGAGCTTACTCCAATGAAAACTGTCTTTGAGATCTTTAAAACAAATTCTTCGTTGCACGCATGCAATTCCACAAGAGAGTTTCTCAGCTTATTCCCTAAACTCACGACGAGCTGCTGAGAAGGTCGTCGTAAATTACAGAATCTTTGCGCGTATGCAATCACACTTGTTTCTTGAAACTCCTGCAGTGAATTGAACTTTATCCGTGGAAGCTGTATGGCGGAGCTCCTTCTATGACACCTGAGTGGTTAGCAACCCTCATAGAATAAACGAGCGAGTAGGGGTCTGCAACGAACACCACAGCTGTGGCTCCTATCATGCACTAACATGATTCAGTAGATCGATGAAAAACAAATCGAAGCACGCTCTTGGTCTTTGAACAAAGCAAATGCTCTCGCTCATAAATCCTCCCAACCCAAACAATCTCAAACCAGACTGTTTTTCCAACCTGGGAAACCAGACGAGAAGATTCAGCAGGTCTGTTGATGAAAACCAAAGGAAACACAGCACTGCTATCTCTACGACAGAGATGGAAGCCAACAGGGGCATCGTGAGCCATCACAAACGTGCCAAAGTTATGCCTTGCCCTTAGCAGCCACCTGCAGCTTCTCAATAAACTTTGCCAGTGACGTCACTCGTCTTACCGAGGGCCTCTTCCAGACAATGTCTGCAGGGGCGGGGCGACTGAAGAAGAGTGAAGGCCCGGATGGAGGAAAAGCCGAGTCAAGGAATAACGCCTTCTTCCGGATGCATTTCCGCCGGATGTTGCCGTAGTTCTGTCCCTTGAAGAACTCTGCCTTGGAAGGGGACGTCATGCTGGTCTCCTGGGGCTCTGTGATTGACAGCTGGTCTGAAACGAATGGACGCAAGTTTCTTTGTGAGAGTGATGGCAGTTTTTCTTCATTGCCTCGTATACAATTGTCCAATTGCATCTGTCTCGGATGATATCCTCTTCAAGACACACAAAGATAAGCACTTGGTGATAATTGCATCGGAAATTTACTCTCTGGAAGTCTATATATCTGGTGGGATGACTAACCACTGTAACACACCCTTCGCCATCGACGATAAATCCAGTAGCAAAGCTCTGGTCGCATGGCTGAAGCAGAGACCCAACACTAATGCAGGGTATTGCAATACGATCGCTTGTGCTTTCTGGGTGCAGCGTTGAAGCTGCGCGGATGCTAGAATCACTGCCTTGACCAAGGTATCGACTCGTTGTCCTTCTCTCCATCCAGGAGTAAAATCATATCAATGATAAATTTCAATAGTTTGTACACACACAAACAGACACACATACGCACGTACGCAGAGAGAGAAAGAGAGAGACAGAGAGTGAGAGAGACAGAGACACAGAGAGAGAGAGAGAGATAGAGAGAGAGATTGTGGAGAGATCACCCTCTTCCCCATTGGATTTATTTACTTATTATGGCTCCGCCGGCCGTAGATGATAGCAAAATATCATGGCTCCACCAGCCATAGCTTAGTCGAAAGCTTCCATGCCCATGTTCGCGGGAAAGTGTTTTCCATTGGTTGGAAGGAATAACGCTACTGGAGACTTGGCGAGGGAGGGGCCTTGTCTTAAATGGGGGTCCTGCGATTAGCTGGAAAATGACCGAGTTCACTCGCGTCGTGCAGAAAGTATAAAAACACCTAAAAACCAGCGCCAGTGCCGGCGACTAACATCAAGACCAAACGCCTACCCGAGGATTGCGTCACTCTCCGCGCCAGAAGTTGCGTCATTCCTCGCCACTCCAGAAGAGACGCCCATGGTTGCGTCACTCTCTGAGCCAAGATGTTAAGTCATCCTTCTTCCCTGCACTCCACGTCGAGAGGAGATACCTAGCTTGCAACGCCCGTGTCCATCTCCGAGTGAAGACACGCTTGCAACGCCCGTGTCTATCTTTGAGTGACGACATGCTTGCAACGCCCATGTCCATCTTCTGGTGAAGATACGCTTGCAACCCCCGAAGCCGTCCGTACAGAACGAATACCGACGACTGAGAGAAAAGGCAGAAGCCTCTTTGAAAGAATACAAATTGGTTTGTTATGGTTGTGTTTGTGATCGAATACAATTGTTTCCCCTTCCCCTTCCCCCTTCTTTTCCCTCCGGTGCATCAAGAATCGCTGCGACGAAGATTCCAAAGGGCAGGGGCCCTCGTGACGTCTGAGCGGTTGAACCACGTTTGACACGCAGCTCGTTCAGGTGTAGCAGCCGAGACAAGAGTGAAGGACTGTCAGATAAGTTACCTTTGATCAGCTGGTGGGCCATTCGTTCTCTTATATGATTATGATTATGAGTATTGTTGCTGATGCTTGATTTATCCCTCGTGATAACGTTGATTCATTCCTCCATCACCTTGGCATGGTAATTAAAAGATTTTGACAATTTGACCTATGACCTCACCGTCTTTCTGTCTCCTGTTTGTCTTTGTTTAAATGACTGAGAGAGTGTCACAAATGGATTGAGTGAATTCCCCTAGACCTTTGACCTTTTAGTAAAACGAGCTGGTCCGCCTTGTGACAGATCATCTAAATTCGATTACAAAATAGTCTGCACTCCTTAGCGTAAGCAATCTCACTCGTGCCGTACTGATGGTATACCCAAATACATGTCGATCCTGCTGCAGCAAAAACAGTGGTAAAAGTGGCAATGCAAACAGCAGCACCAATAGTGGTGGTAATACTGCTACAGTAAAGGCAGCAGTAGAATCAGTAATGGTTGGAGTTGGATATGAAGTTGGAGGAGGAGGACGAGGACGACGACGAGGAGGACGAGGACGAGGAAGACGAGAATGAGGAGGACGAGGACGAGGAAGACGAGGACGAGGACGAGGACGAGGAAAACGACGAGGACGATGACGAGGACGATGACGAGGAAGACGAGGACGAGGAAGACGAGGACGAGAAGGATGACAGGAGAAGGACGAGGAGAAGGAAAGGACGGGAAGGACGAGGACGAGGAGGAGGACGAGGACGAGAAGGACGAGGACGTGACAGAGGAAGAAAAGGAAAACGAGGACAAGGAGAAGGAGCAAGTAGAGGCAGAGCAGGAGAAGCAAGAGCTATATAGTGGTGGTGGTAGTGGTTGGTTGCGGTTATGGTGGCAGTGGTTGTCGTAGTTCTGTTAGTTGCAGTAGCAAAAACAGCAGCAGTAGATGCCACAGTGGCAGCAGCAGTACTAACAGTGGTGGGTTGGTAATTGTTGTGTTTAATTGCATGTAATTGTTTCAGT
Source organism: Theodoxus fluviatilis (assembly GCA_034096865.1). NCBI lineage: Eukaryota > Metazoa > Mollusca > Gastropoda > Cycloneritida > Neritidae > Theodoxus > Theodoxus fluviatilis. The sequence goes on along the minus strand of JAWQFJ010004543.1, from coordinate 13,716 downwards.
TCCCTGGTTTTGTCATTGCTATCAAAATTTAAGGGGGAACGGGATCAAAGAACGGAACAGGACAGAGGTAGGGGGTGGAGAGTGAGGGGTTGGAGTAAAGGGTGGGAGAGGGGGTGGTGGCGATGGCTAGAGCCTCAACAGTAGAGAAGCACAAGAGCAAGCAAGATCCGTGACCGCAGGTCAATCAAACATCGCCCGCTCACCCGCCAACTCTCCACCCCTCCACCCCTTTTCGCTTTCCACCACCACCACCCACCACCACCTCACCTCTCTACTCCATAAATTGCCTCAGTCTCTTTTGTTCTCGTGACCATACGTCCATACTGACCTGTACAGACTGACCTCTCAGTTACTCCTTGGTCAGCAGCGCTAACACTGCAAATCCCCACACACATCACTGGCTGCTACACTGAGGTAGAGACCCAGTTTCCGAAAATGTTCTACTAACTTCGCTGCAACAGTCTAGCGCGAGTACGGGCTCAAGAGAAGGAAAAGTGTGCTCGAAAGAGGAAAGGAATAAGTCAAACGTGATGCGATTAATGAATAAAATGACAATCTTAACCAAACGTTTTCAACTAAATAGTTAGAGAGAGAGAGAGAGAGAGAGAGAGAGAGAGAGAGAGAGAGAGAGAGAGATGTTACGGGGATCCACAAAAACGAAAAAGATAGGCCCCGGGTTACTTACACGTCTTTATGTTCAACATAAAAATACTCGTAACAGGGGGTAGAAAACAAATAAATAGTTACATTTGCATAAAGCACAACATCCTCATCACCCCAATGTTATAAAATTACATCTACTCTCTTCACATACTTAACTCCCAACGGGAAAAAATGTAAAAGCACAAATAAAATTTCGGTCAGCCTTTTAACATAAAAACATAAAATATGTAGGTCAGCCCTCGACAAGTTAAAATGCTATAGACCCGTGTAAAAATCTCGCACAAACATTTTACCAACACTGCTCACTCTCTCTCTCCCTCTCTCTCTCTCTCTCTCTCTCTCTCTCTCTCTCTCTCTCTCTCTCTCTCTCCTTCATCTGCTTCTCTCTTCTGTTCGACTGCCTCTCTCTTCTCCTCGTCTGCTTCTCTCTTGTGTGTGGACCGATCTCTCCCCTCTCCTCTCACTCAGTAGGCGGACCGATCTCTCCTCTCTCCTCTCAGTAGGTGGACTGATCTCTGTCCTCTTGCGCTCTCCTATATCGCCAACCTTCACAACCAACTCACGATCATTTTTACTCACCACAATTCACATTCAGAGCGAACACCGCTCACCACCCGAAGGGCAGAATTCAACTTCCACTCACTTCAAACCCTCTACTTCAATTTCCTCACTGCTTTCGGACCACCAATCCCACCCCCAACGCACCAGCAAAAATCAAGTCTCTCTCAGGTGAGATACTTCCGAAAACCTATTTCCCCATTACGAGAGAGAGAGAGCAAGAGAGAGAGAGAGAGAGAGAGAGAGAGAGAGAGACAGAGACAGAGACAGACAGAGACAGAGACAGAGAGACAGAGACAGAGACAGAAAGGTGGAAGACAAAGGGGACGGAGGAAAGGAAGGGGGTGGGAGGAGGATTTTAAGGGAAATTCGGACATAAGTGTAGGAAGATACGAGGAAAACCAGATATCAGCAAAGAGGTAGAAGTTGTTACATAACATAAGTAATTAATCTTCATTCATCCAGTCTTGTACTTGCAAACAAAGGCATCACATAACCGACGTAGACTAATGAAATACGATCTGCCAAAGGAACAACACCCCCTGGTTTGGTATTCATGGCGGATCTCATTTCGACCTGCAGTCGCAATCCCTGTACCCCTTTGGTGACGTCATAGCATGCCTTACTGACAACCTTACGCCTTATATGCAAAATGAGTCATTTAAATCGTTTCATTTACATTCAAAATACAGTGAATCTAATGCATGATTTATCAGTATCATTCCTAACACCGCGATGATGCGGATTTGGTGGCATTTCGTCCTACCTGTTTAGAGCTGTCCTCTCGCTCCTGGTTGAATGAGCGGTTCGCGGAAACACTGGTAGTGAGGGAAGGAGATTGAAGGGAAGGGCAGCTTGGGAAGGGGTAGGGGATAAGAGAGAAAGGAATTTGGTGAGGTGGGGGTGGGGGATAGGCGGACACTGGTTAACAGAGGAGGCTATGCATCCACAGTGAACGTATGGAGGTCAACAGGTGAACAGCTAACAACAGTATAGTGTGCGGGAAGCGTGAAGACACACTTGCTGCATCAACTGTACGTCGTTAGTGCGACCTAGTGTGCACCTCAAGTGATGTGCTTTCACCCTTGATCCCTCCTTCCATTGCCCTGTTCCTCTTTCAGTGGTGCGTTACTTCCATCCTGACTTCCTGCTGGTCCTCCTGTGGCTTGGGAGGTAACAACTGATCACTGCGTCTTCCTTCACAATTCGGCAAAGTAGAATGACGAGGGCAAGGAAGATTTCGCCTGCTCATAAGCCTAAAGAGCTCAGTAATTCGCGGAGTCAGTGGCCTTACATTGCCTATGACATCACAAATGTGGCTGTTACGCCGCAAAGCTTCGGCCAGCCAGCAGATCAGCCCACCAGCGAGTCGGACATTCTTCATCCATTCTTCCATCATCCATCCATCCACCCTTTCATCATTCATCCATCATCCATCCATCTCTCCCTCCCTCAATCCATCCATCAAAAGGGTCCATCCTGACACTACACGTGCTCCCTCTTTATCAACATTTATACCCACTCCTTGTTCTACTCCTTCTGCAGCTTGTTCTCTTCCTCGCGTCCCACCTTTTCCTCCTGCAACCTCTTTTCTTACTCCTTCTTCTCATTCCTTCTTTCCGCCCTTCCTACTACTGATCTTCCTCTTACACTCTTTCCATTCCCACTCCTCCCGTTCCCCTTTTCGCTTCTTATCAGTCATGTTGTATCCTCTCTGCCCTCCCGTCAATCACGGCCTTCGCCCCACGCCTCCTGTCCTGTTCTTTCTTCCCTTCCATTTATCTGCTTCTGGCGCCGACGTTTGCGGCTGGAAATGTGTGTGTGATGCGCACCAGAATGCATGTGGGACGATCAGCCGGTGTCTTGCTGTGCGCGCATGCACAAAGGAAGCACACCTTCACTGCATTCTGGTGTAGGGTGTGCCCATTCTGTAAACCCGAGTCAGTAGTATTGACTCTGGCACAGTTCGCAATGAATGCGTAATAGGCTTGACCCTTGGCATTACAGCCTTACGCCAAAAATAGTTCGTTCTGATACTATTTTTCTCTCCACTTTTTACAGAAATCATTCAGATGTAAAAACTTGTTCCATTTCAACACAAACATTTTATTGTATCGAATAAACGCTTGTTTGTTGTCTCAACAAGAGTAAGTTAAGAGTTTTGTGCGAAATAGTCTTTGAACTACTTTAACGGCGTATCTCAGGGAGCACATCGGCTATCCCATAAGCATCTCGTGTGACCTCCGCTTGCATAAATTGGCCAAAAACCTTCCATCACGTGACGTGAACTGTGCTAGAGATACTTTTGCCGGTAGGCGAAATCTCTAGTTTACTAGAATGGGGTGTGCCCTCCGACCCTGACCAGGTCATGACCTTACACACGACCTTTCTGCACTGCCTCAAGGCCCCAACCTAATGGATATGCGAACGCATAAGCACACACGCGCGCGCGCACTTTCGCACAAGCACATAGATACACACACGCAGGCGGCCGC